>JAABKJ010007545.1:220782157-220799080 GCA_011634705.1 Andricus grossulariae | reverse complement strand
GCTAGAAAATTGATCAATTGTTCTTTGTCGTACAAAATTAATCTTCTTGAATGATATTTTTTTCAAACATGAGATTCACAGACGACATTTTTCATCTTAAATCTTGTCAAGGCGTAAAAATCAAAATAAATTTAACATGCAGTCAGTATTTACGTAATTGGTTAAATATTCTGATTTGCATACAAAACACTATTTATTAACTTTTCATAAAATATATTCACAAATAAAAAAAAAATTTCAATGGGCGTGTGTTGTTTCTTATTGAGAATCAATTTCTCGAATTATTCGAATGCCACTTTTGTCACTTTGTCCTATTTTCTATAGTATTTCACGATAAAGCATTTATAAAAAGATCACGGTATCTACCTTGATAAATTAGACATGTGGATTTTAACAGGATTTTTGAGAGAAAAACAAATCTGAACCTTTTGAATCGATATTTAACCTTAATGAGAATTACAAATATCGATTTGAATGTTTGCAGATTCAGTTTTTTCGCAAAAAATTGTATTGGAATCCGCATAAAATTTTTTTTGCCACGGATACTGTACTCTCTCCATATTTTCTGTATACCAATAATTTGTATATTTGAGGAGTAGTATTACCTTAAAAAATAAAAAGAAAAAAATTGAATCGTAATATTGGAAAGTAGACAAATATTTTAGAACTATAATTGATCCTTTATGTGCGATTGCCATGGAGGAGAGGAGGAATTGTAGAAGTGGAGGGAAAATAAGACGACTCTGCTGCAAAATTTTATTTTAGCCCGATTTTCTTTGAGGACGGTTCAAATTAAAGCGCTTGATGCGCAGATGTGCAAACAAAAAGGTTTGATTTTTTTATATACTTTTTTTAACAGTAATTGAAAAATAAGATAAATGAAAATTTTTTATTTGTTAAACCTGTATGCTGGAAGTTTTTCTTTTATTCCGGTTTTCTTCTAGGATGTCTCAAATCTAAGCTTTTGGCATGTGATATTAGCATTAAAAATAACATTTGGTTTATTATACATACATCCCAGGCGGAAAAGTTACATATAGTGATAAATATTATGTATAACTCTTCCCCCTGCGATATAGCTTTTTCTGTATTAAAAACAAGTATACCGCATTACCCCATATATTTCACTAAGCCTTGTTGTACACTATTTTTAATATCAGTGGTTAAAAAAATCTAAGCTTACGCCAACAAAGCACTTATTGAAGTTGCTTGCCAACATATTTTCGGCCTGATTTTGTATTATTAAACTTTGTTTATTCAAAAAAATTTGTAATTGATTTTAAGCAGTACTGATTTTTTATTAAAAATTTTTTAAACAAAAGCATTATTAAGTAAATGACTACCAGTTAGTAGTATCAGCTATAATTAAGGATTCAGAATAACGAGGATTATTATAGATGCAATACATTATTTTATTAGATATTTTCCATAAAGGTCGATACCATTGAATTCGTATTTTGTCACAAATCCAACAACATTAAAAACAAGTCTTTTCTTGCAGAATCTATTACGTTCTTTACCTAATTCTATATGTGTTTCAAGAATTTTTACAGAAGCTTTTTTACTTTTCTACTTTTTTTCACATTACTTTTTTACTTTTATTCTTTTGTGCAATTGCCTCATTTTTCAAATTTTTATAGTAACAAGCAATTACTTTTGAAGATTATAAATAATAAGATTAAGCTTCAAAAATAGCCATTTCTTGTTATTTTAATATTCTTAAATTTTCAGTCGCTGGCGAAAATAATATTATTACACCTATTTTGAGGTACTGGCAGTTGAATACCTAAAGAAAAATTCAAGCATGTTCCAAGAGAAAGTATCAATTTATACATCTACAAAAGAACCAGATCGCAATATTATAAAATCAGCGAACCTTTTTACGTGAATTTGATTTTAATTTGAGTACTGTTCTTCACTGTTTTTATTTTAATATTTTTACACAATATCTATGACTTCTTATGCACAGTACTTTGAGAAAACTATAGATTGATTATTATTTTTGAGTTATAATTTTGGATAAATATAAATAATTTAAAAACTGATACCGCCTTTATGTTTTCATAACATCATGTATTTAGTTCCATTGTGATCACTTTCATTAATTTGTTGTGATAGTAATTATGTTTTAAAATTTCAAATCAGTGAAAGTCTAGCTCTAGTTCAAAAGTGAGAAATTCTGAATATCAAGGTGTTTCTTTCTGTCTTGAGGCAAACAAATAATATAAACATGAACTTCTTTCAGACAGTATAATAAAGTTCAAATTTAAAAGAAAAGAAATATAAAATAATCAAGAGAGCAATCTTAAAGTTTTTGCAGCCGAAGAAGCAATTGAGCACTTCCAAATACTTTACAGGCTCTAATTCGGCACTGTCAGGAAAATAAAATTCCTCTGCTGTTGGGCTGTAATGCAAACTCTCACCACACGGTGTGGGGAAGCACAAACATCAACGACAGAGGGAGAGATTTAATTGACTATATAGCACACATCACTACTTTACCACCGAGCAATTCACGCCTACCCCGAAAGGGAAACGGCTTAATGATATAATAATAATAATCCTGGCAACCAAATATAAGAAAGACCTTAAGGCACGCCCACGCTCTTGTACTCACTGCAATGCATACCCTTTACCTCACCCCGGCAAGCTCTAGGGCTACTATCCTAAGTTCACAATGCCTACGCTAACTGTAATTAATTTCTGGAATGTTTTCTTGACATTCTGATTCGAATGGTATATACTTTTAAAAGTCACTTTCATCATAAAAAATTAATATAATAATTAAAAATGAAAAACAAGAACCTACGTTTCTCATTTTGGCCATTGCATGTCAATCGCAAAAATTTAAATTTAAATTGCCTAATGTATTACAAAAATACTTTTTATTATAAGGATGTTATTTTTTATTTGCAAAATAATCATTGCAAGCCGAGAAATTAGTCTTTAAAAGTGGGGCAACTATAACCAAGCATATTTTTTCTATCAATATTTATTAAAATTTGACAAATATTCCTTCTACCTTATTCTTTTACGAATCTAGAAATACTACATAGGTAATAATTGTTAACAATACTTTCAGATAAAATAGGCGCAAGAAGTCGAAATAAAGTTTGAAATTTAGATAATGCACTATTTGAATTTTATCTGATCGAAACATTTAATTGGGATAGTTTCAAAATATACTTGACATCTAGTAAAAATTTGGATCAATATTCATCAATCTACTAGAAAAAGTAGTGTTTGTTATAGGGATCTTCTTTTTCGAGGGGTCAACAACTCGTGAAGTCAGGTGTACACCTTCGCTGGAGTCACTGGCGTTAAGTCACTTGAATTCACGTGTAGTCACTGAAATCACTTGAAGTCAGTGTACACTGCATCGGTCGAGTTGTGAACCTCTCGTTCTATTTTAATTGTGAAATAATCGTTACAAATCGAGAAATAAGTCTCCCAAACTAGGATAACTTTACGAAGCATATTTTTAATATTATCAATATTTATTAAATTTTGACAAATATCCCTTCTACCTTATTCTTTTACGAATTCGAGCATACTATATAAGTAATAATTGTTGATAATACTGTTAGATAAACTAGCCACAAGTAGTCAAAATAAAGTTTGAAATGATGAAAATCCTCTATTTGAATTTTCGTCTGATCGAAAAATTTAATTGGGATAGTTTCAAAACATACTTGATATCTAGTAAAAACTTGGATTAATATTTCTCAATCTAATAGAAACAGTAGTGTTCGTTATAGGGATCTTCTTTTTTAATTGTGAAATAATCGTTACAAATTGAAAAATTAGTCTCCCAAACTAGGGTATCTTTGACCAAGCATATTTTTAATATGAACAGTATTTATTAAAATTTGACAAATATCCCTTCTACTTTATTCTTTTACGAATCCAAGCATACCACATACGTAATATTTTCTAACAATACTTTCAGATAAAATGCCCGTAAGAAGTCGAAATAATGTTTGAAATGTTGAAAATGCTCTACTTGACTTTCTGTCTAATCGAAACATTTCATTGAGATAGTTTCGAAATATACTTGATATCTAGTAAAAAATTGGATTGAAATTTCTCATCTACTAGAAAAATTAGTGTTTGTTATAGGGATCTTCTTTTTTAATTGTGAAATAATCGTTACAAATCGTGAAATTAGTCTTCGACAGTAGGGTAACTGTACCAAGCATATTTTTAATATCATCGATATTTATTCAAATTTGACAAATATCCCTTCTAACAGGGTTGTTACGCAAACAGAATCCAAAAATTCCCTGTCTTTTCCAGTTTTTCCAGACCGTAAAAGTAATTTCTCCCTGATCTTTTCCTCTACATTTTTAAATCCACCCCTCCCCCGAAACAATAGAAAAACTCAATTTTCACAATAAGTTTCACGACCGTAATTGGAATATGATTTTGTGTTGATAAATGCCTGAAACGGAGTTGAAAGTTAGAGGAATGCAGATGATCAATTCTGTAGCGTTAATAAAAATAACTAAAAATGTTAAAACGTATTTATTAAAATCTAGCTTTGGTACAATCAGTCAGTGATCCTTTTGGTACATCACAGCTAAGTATCATACAATTTTTATAATAACAATCAAAGTTAAATGAAGGTAAGATTACCCTCTTCTATAGGTACACGTCCTCCTGCATAATATGTTTTCCTTTCATATAAATATTTATTGAAAGAAACATAGACATTAAAATGTGACTAGCAGTGACAACAAAAAATTGAGATTAGACATCGGAACGTTGTAGTACAATAGTCTACAACTACACAACCAGTACATGTGAAGCATAGCAGCATAAAAAAATCTCAAGCATAAGTACTTCACACCCTACAGAGGTACACTTCCGGTAAGGCGGCTAATCTCCTCTTCTATGGCTTCTGCTTCTGCTTGCTTTTCAAACAACAAGTTGGTTTTCTTTGCTTTCAGCTCCTTTACTTGATCTAACACTCTCTTCTTCTCCAACTGTACGGCCTCATATACCTGACGCTGTGCTATGAGGGACCGTGGCAGCTGATTTTCAACCACAATCTCTTTATTGAGAATCCTCTCTCAAGAAACGCGTTTCCATGGCTTATAATAAGAACTCTCTTAATGAAACTTATGAGTAATTGAGAGGCGTTAAAAGCATTCAACGCGTATCTCTAAAAGTGGTCCTAACGTTGGTCTTTCCTTCGGAAGTCCTTAGCCAGCTCTTGGAAGGCAGGTTTACCTAGAATATTTCTAAACTCCTGATCCATTGTATCACATTCACTACCAGTGAACCACTTCTTCTCTTGGAATATTCCCATTGTAGTGGTTAGGTTTTTGAGTCAAGTCCAGGTCTCTTTGAAAGCAGAGATGGGTCACAGAATGTTACTCCCTTGCACGGACGATATTTCAAAGGAGACTTCTCCAAAAGTTTCTTGCATAAAAAAGTAAGCATTTTCCTGCAACCATTTTTAAATTGAGATACTTCAAGCTCTTTTAAGGTCTGTTTTCTTAATTCGGCTTTCACAGCATATCCCAGTTGTACATCTTGGGCTGTAGAAGATTCTCATTCTTGCCTAAGTCAATGCGATGAATGCTTTCCGTTTTTACAATGTCTTGCTTTATGAACTTGGTCATTAAAGTCTCCATTACATCAGTCAAATCTGTGTATAAAAATGGAGCTAGAGGCGCATCCCCTTGAAATTCCGTAAGGGAAGGCTCAACAATCTTAGCGATATGAGAGAAAAACGCAAGTTTTGCTCCTATGAGCTTGTCACTCAATCCTTCACAGAGGGTTTGGAAACTATTTGATGTTATTTTCTTGCCATCTTTCTTAACGCCCTCCACACACTTTTTAAGATTTAGCAATATTTCTATGGCTCTCTCAGCTGTGTCTCCGTTTTGCAGCCATCTGATTGCAAAAAACTTCTTGGGCAGCCTAGTCGAGCCTGAGTATCGCGTGTAGTTACTCCTGCGCGCAGGAAAGTCCTTAAACACATTATAAGCAGATCTCAAGAACGGAATAATATCCCACCCAGTTGAATTTGCCCCCTGCTTAAATGCATTATTCAGGACATGCAGACCACAAAATCCCATGGAAATCATCATAGGGGCAGATTCATCTTGAGTGGAGCGAAGGTGAGTTTTCAAATCTCTGATAAACTTAAAATTTACATTTGGCCCATCCATAGATACCTGGAGTAGAGCTTTCAGCAATATATTGCACGACTCAAACTTCTCTCTAAATGCTTGAAGTAAATCAACGGCAGTAGAATGGCCTCAAAAATCTGATGTTAGGTACTTAGTACACACTTCATTATCATCCTTGTTCCAGAAGCGCACAGCTAAATCCATTTGCTGCATCTGGGCACTATTGTTCAGACTCTCGTCCAAACAGGCGACAAAGCAATCAGACTCTTTTAATTGAGAGATGAGCTTGTCTTGGAAGAAGAGTGCCAGTCCAAACACAATAATGTACGAAATTTTAGCACGTCCCAATTGCATTGACTGCGCTATCTGATTATCTGGAAACATCTTAGGAAATACCTGAACTGCTTTCCCAGCGGACGACAAAGAAGAATGGTTCACAACGCTATGTAAACAACAACAAAATTCTGCCTTTCTCACATCGTCGCGCAACAGAAATATTGCTATGACATGCATGTCTGAAGCTTGAGTCGGAGCAACTGAAGTGAGCACCGCAGATTCGGCTCTGGAGGTACTTTCACCTGGATCATCAGAATTTGCGGGGAGGTCTTCCTGGTCTTGTGCTGGAGGCAGCTAGAACAAAGAAAAAAATACTCAAGACATGCTTAATGTCCACTTCTTACATGCACGCCTGCCCGCGCGGGCCAAGCGAGCCACGGGCTTGGACCAAAAAAATTGGGCTTAAACGCATGTCAGGATACCATCGGATACCTGACGGCCTGGCGAACTTTTTTTATTGTTTTGCGCTCTGTCTCGAACCAAGTCTAGCTCGAAGCTCGACGAGGCGTTGTATTGCTCAAACGGAGGGTACTGTGTACGTTGAGATGGTACCTTTAAAACTAAATTCCCATTTAATTTAGCCGCCGCTAGCACGGCAACGTTAACGCGTTACAATTTTTGCTGACTGTAATGCAAAGTAACGTACGATACTGCACTTTATTTTAATAAATTTGTTTATCGTATTCATACTACATTATATGTTATGATAACCAATCAGGAGACATATTTTGATTATAGAACAAGGCTGAGGCTACATGTATCACACCGAAAAATTCTGTAAAAAATGTTTTAGAAAGACTGAACAGAAAAAAAACGGGAAAACTGTTTGAATCGCCTAAGTTTCATAGAGTAACATTGTTGATGATGATGAAATTGATGTTCCAATATTATATAATAAACAACAAAAATTTTTATAAACAAATTATTTGTTGAGTGAATGTTTTCTATGATTTTCCATAATTTTACGTTTTTTTAAGTTATAGTGCAAGAAATTTGGATAAATACATATTGACAACAAAAAAACGCATGCTCCATTGACAAGTGAACTAGACCTACTGGGGATCACCACGTAAAAAAACGCGCCATTTAAAGTTTAAAGGTACCTTTGCAAAGTACCCAGTAGCCTTCAGTTGAGCACCACAACGCCTTGTCGAGCTTCGAGCTCGAATTTGTTCGAGGCGGAGCGCAAAACAATAGAAAAGGTTCGCCAGGCTGTCAGGTAACCGATGGTACCCTGACGTGCGTTCAAGCCAAAAATTGTTTCAGTTGTCGATTTAAGACGTGCACTGCACATACATTGTGATGCCGGAAGGGCACACTGTTATTTAAAAATGGAGAAACAAGATATACTCTGTTGCCACCCATAATTTCTTATGTTGAACATTGGGAACTTACCGTGGCTTGAGTGAATATCCGAATTCCGTATGTGCTGCTAGATGCTGTAACTTTCTGCTGATGTTTTTTGCCAGAAATATGGCTCACAAGCGCCATACGACCCATATTGCTTAGATCTATTGTCTTAATACAAAGTTTGCACCTGGCTGAATGAGGATTATTATTGACTTTGCGTATATCTGTAAGGTTGGATCGATCATCCAGTCCTCTTGAAATGTTGTCTTTTTTTCGACATTCTTCTTTTGTACCTAAAAATAAAAAGTAATGTGTTGGTTTAGGTTTCATTCGTAAAAAATCTGGGATAATAAAGTGGAAAATCGAACGACTATGTTACATTTTTAATGGAAAATTTGGAAGGTCAACTATTTGTTTGAAAATTTCCTTTTCTTTAATTGATAATAATTGAAATATTTTTGGTTGATAAATTCATCTTTTTTTATAAGAAATTTTAATATTTTGGTTGAAAGTTAATTTTTTTTAGTATAAAATTAAAATGTTTTTGGTCGAAAAATAAGCTTCCTTCGTTTGAGTCAACTATAACGTTTTCGTTTAAGAATTCATCTTTTTGATTTGAAAATTCAACTATTTTCTTAAAAATTGGTATTTTTCACTTGAAAACTAATCTATTCCCTTGAAAGTTGAACTTTTCAAAAATAAAATTTTTTAATATTTTGATTGAAACTTCACCTGCTACATTTTTTGTGGAAAAGTTGTAAATCCAACAACTTTTTTAAATTCCTTTTCTTTAATTGATAACAGTTGAAATATTTTTGATCGATAATTCAAAAAATTTTGGTTGAAAAATAATTTATGCTTCAAGTCAAATATAACGTTTTTGTTCAATCATTTATCTTTTTAAAATGAAAAATCAATTATTTGGTTAACAAATGGTACTTTTTAGTTAATAACTAATCTATTCCCTTGAAAATTGAATTTTTCTAAAATAAAAATTCAAATATTTTGGTTGAAATTTCAACTGTTACATTTTGTGTGAAAAAGTTGAAAACTAAACTATTTTTTTTAATTCCTTCACTTTTATTGATAATAATTTAACTATTTTTTGTTAATAATCCAAAACTTTTTATGAGAAACTTAAATATTTGTTTGAAGATTAAATAGTTACGTTTTTTGTTGAAATTTCTTTTTTATTTCATTTTTAGTTAAAAATCCAACTATTTTTTTCAAATTCGTGTTTTTAGTTTTAAAATTCAACTAGTTTTGTTTAAAAGTTCATTCTTTTTTTTTTTAATTCAACTTTTATATTTTTGTTGAGAATTTAATTATTTTTTGGAAATGTAAATATTTCGACTTGAAATTTAAAAAATTTAAAGCGTTTCAAATTGAATGCATTATTTTTTAAACTTAAAAAGTAATCTAAAATTAGCAATTAAAAAAAGTTGTTGAAGATAGAATTATTTGCACTTTTTTTTATTGCAAATTTTTGTCTTAAAATTACTTCTATTTAAACCAAATAAACAAAACATTTGATGTTTTGACTTTTCATTGCAATCTTTCTTTATGAAACAGCATACTTTGACGGTCACTGATTCTGACTTAGAATTTTGAAGAAAAAAATTTACTTTGTTAATTAAAAATAGGTGAAGGTGACAAATTTTCGAAATAGGTGAATAGGTCACCAATACCCAAAATAGGTGAAACGAGTGACAACATTCAAAATAGGTGACAAAAGGTGAATAGGTGACACTCTGTGATGACTGCAATAAAAGCGTAGGGCTTATATTTATAATCATTGAAATGCCCAATGCTTTTATTGTAATCAATATGCATTAAAAATAAAAATATGAAATGTGCTGTGAACATATAATTTTATAATAAATTTTCACAATTTGAAATTGATGAAATATTTTACTTTTATAACGTTGATCTCATATATTTGTGAAAATTAATCATAACAGTATAAATTATTAACAATTAGTCTTTTATTTTTTTACTTTTTAGTGAGTTATTTCAATTATTTATTTGTGAAAGAAAAGCGTTAAAACAAAAATTAAGTTCCATTACCGGTAACTTACAATACAAACAAGGACTGAACCAAGGAAATACGGTAAACACAGCCAGTTTGTACGCAATACAGTTCGTTACCAAGTTAACATCAAGCGGCAAACATTCATATAATAGATTTGAAAAAAAAACACTTCTTACCTGTCACGGTCCTGTCACAGTCGCAACGTTCGAAAATCTCAAAATTTTAGAGAAAAACAAATAAATATAAGTCGCTGCGGAACGTTTGGTTTCGTTATTATTGCGCTCGAGCAAGAGGGTGGGGAAGGGGTGCACGCCCAGGCTGGTCGCCGAACGAGCTTCGGCTGAGCTCGGGTCTTGGTCCCTCGGACTCGGGTCTGTTCGGCTCCACTAGAACGCTCGCTGCTCGGGCAGCAGCAGTGGGACTCCGATGCTGTTCCCAAGTCGAAAATCGAACGAACCTCTCTTTCTATCTCCATACATTAGAAGAAGAGATCCGTTCCATTTTCGACTTTCGAAACGGTATCGGAGTCCCACTGCAGCTCTCGTTTAGGAAGTTGTCTGAATCAGTTGGTGTAAACTGTAAGCGGTGTCTCACGGTCGCAAACAACGCAAAGTTGATTGTCAATGAAGTGGTGACTTCTCGAGTTCTCGCCGTTACCACATTATGCAGCTGCCCAAAACACTCTGTATTCGAAGTACTAATCTCACCAAGAACTAATAAATACGTGTTGCCCACATTTTTCGTGAAATTCCAGAACATTTTTCATTTTCCCTGACTTTTCCCTGATTTCCCTGACCACTTTTTCCCCCTGACTTTTCCAGGTCTTCCATACACGTAGCAACCCTGATTCTAATAACTTATTCTTCTACGAATCCAGGCATATCACATAAGTAATAATTGTTAACAATACCTTCAGATAAAATAGCCGCAAGAAGTCGAAATAAATGTTGAAATGTTGAAAATGCTCAATTTGAATTTTCGTCCAATCGAAATATGTCATTGGGACAGTTTCGAAATATACTTGATATATAGTAAAAATTTGGATTCAAATTTCTTAATATACTAGAAAAATAGTATTTCTCATAGGGATCTTACTTTTTAATTGTGAAAGAATCGTTACAAACCGAGAAATTAGTCATCAAAAGTAGGGTAACTTTGACCAAGCATATTTTTAACATCATCATATGTATTAAAATTTGCAAATATCTTTCGAAAATTCATGGTCGTTCTGTAGATATTCTTAATTAAACATTTTTTTATAAATCATGCTGTATCTCCTAAAATTATACGAATTTGTACAAATTTGTTTTTGAAAGTATTAGATGTTATTGTAATCAACCATTCTTGTCCTGTGCAAAACTTTGTGCGCCTGATAGTTTTTGAGGGAAAAAACGCAAAAAAAAGCATATTTCAATAATTGTTTTTTATGCATTGTCTACGGATATTTTGCAGATTTCTCTTTAGAATTAATTACATTATGATAACACGCATGACATTTCTTTTGCACATTTTTGCATCTGACCCAAATTTTTTGTTTGAAAAACCGAAACCAGTTTTGCAAAAGTTTCTTTGAACCTTTTGTAACCGACATTTATTAAAATTGTCACATTTTGTTTACTCATTCTTTTAAAGGACCCATAGATTTTTCTGAGCCTTTTTTCGCATTCCAAATAATTTATTTAGGAAATAAAAAATTAATTGAAAATAAAATAAATCTTGAAAGACCTTTGAAGATAATTGAAAAGAACAGAAATCTTTAAAGATCAACTGGGATTGAAAATATTAACCGATTTTTTCAATCTTTTTTTGATTTACTCATAATAATATAACGAGGCTAATCCAGCAGTCTATTAAAATTGAATTGATTAATATTGTACAAAATTTTGATATTTTGCCGTTGTGTCTAATCTCAAACAATGGGACGGTCGCGCGAGGCCAAAAGCCGACTGTCCCCTCATGATAACGTTATTGCAGGCAATTTTTTTCACACTTTTTTTCCTATGTTCCCTTTTTTTCCTGAAAATATTCCTACAGTGATTGGCTGTCGAATTTTTTTTTTCACTAACAAGCTACACCCTTTTAGGCGTGCTTATCATATTTCTGTCCCTCTCGCACACTCAACTCAGAATTCCCACGGGTGTCCCTAGCCCTCTTAACATCCGCACTCTTCCCGAGTCGAGATTTATATATTCAAATAATAAATATAACTTTGTGAACATAACAACAACAATAATAACAATAAGTAT
Source organism: Andricus grossulariae (assembly GCA_011634705.1). Classification (NCBI taxonomy): domain Eukaryota; kingdom Metazoa; phylum Arthropoda; class Insecta; order Hymenoptera; family Cynipidae; genus Andricus; species Andricus grossulariae. The sequence goes on along the minus strand of JAABKJ010007545.1, from coordinate 220,786,976 downwards.
TGTATTACAGGCCCGCTAAATTAAAAAAAATTATTCTTTAAAAATAAAATTATTTTTTGCATAAAAAAAACATTCAATAAACTAATTTATTGAACTGTTTCTACTACTCATCATTGGTTTTATTTGCAAGAAAATAAGTATCACCCTCCATATTTTAATTGAATAAAAAGTCGTTTGTCGATCACAGGGAGTAAATTTGAATAATAATTCGCAATTATTTCTCAAAGTTTCATCAGCTTGGTTCGCTCACCTCTTCAGGCCAAAATTTTATCAAAAAGCACCAACATATAGAAACAGTACAAAAACAAGAAGTTGTGAATAATTTTGGAAAAAAGATTAAATTTCACCTTCAAAGTTCAAAGGTAAAATGCAGATTGTTGTTATAAGAATTAAATGTGTCGAAAATTAAATTGATATGGTCTTTTTTAACACATAAAATCGTGTCATCCACGTACCGATAATGAAAATGGAGTATTTTTATGCTATAACTTTCCAGGTCATCCATAACCATGTCTGCAAATTAGGGTAAAGTGGCTGAACCCTTTAGAGTGCCATAAATTTGTTGATATATATTTTCATTAAAAACGAAATAAGTATTGTCAACAAGAAATTCTATACATCTTGTTATCTCTTCGAAAGGAATTTTGCAATTAGAATGAATGTAGTGAAACCTTCTATCAAGACTTTCTAACACTAAGGAGCATGAAACGTTTGTAAATAAAGAACTGACATCTAAGGACATGAGGGTATGGCCCTTATCAATTAATATATTTTTTAATGTTTCTTTTAAATCAAGTGATTTATGAGCTTTTATAGCCTTTTTCAGTTTTTTATATTATAACTTTCGCTAAAAAGTGAGTTGCACTGTTGATTAAAGAAATTATAGGACGAAGTGGTGTATTTTTCTTATGGACTTTTCGTAAACCGTAACTTTTAGCTAACATAGTTTTGGTGCAACTTAGCTCATTATTGTGATATTTATATTGTAAGAAGTCATTATCATTCAAATCTTTTAATATTTTTGAAGTATTCTCTGGTAATTTTTTTGGAGGATTTTTATTTAATCGTTTATAAATATTAGAATCCAATAAAATGTGATTAATTTTTTTTGATATAATCTATTTTGTACAAACAAACAGAAACATTTCGTTTATCAGCAAATGTAAAAGAGATATCCGGATTCGTTTTGGTAAAGGATTTTGTGGTTTTTAATATTCTAGCAGAAGATGTTTCCTCAACAGAGACATGAGTGTCTTGTTTTTAGTAGTATCTGTAATGTCTAGTGATTTTAAATTTGGAGGGAAACTTTGAAGGAATTCTGTGATTAGGACCCAAAAGTTGACACCAAATAACACTTTTCTGCCTTATTCAAGTCAGATACAATTCAATAGAAAAAAATCGCAAAAAGTTTTTAAATAACCCGGGACCCTCTCGAATGAGGCGAAGCCAAAAAAAGTTTTAATTCGCGAATTATTTTTTCAGTTTCACAATTCGGGACACTCTCGAATGAGGCGAACCCGGAAAATGTGTTTAATTTGCGAATGTGGGTTTTTAGTTAAATAACCCGGGACCCTCTCGAATGAGGTAAGCCCGGTAAAGGAGCCTAATAATTGCTCTTGAAGAGAATTAACACGGGACCCTGTCGAATTAGGCGAGCCCGGAATAAGGGATTTAAATCGCGAATTATTGTTTCAGTTTTAAAACCCGGGACCCTCTCGAATGAGGCGAACCCAGAAAAGGTGTTTAATTCGCGAATGTGGGTTTTCAGTTAAATAACGCGGGACCCTCTCGGATGAGGTGAACCCGGAAAAGGAGTTTGAATTACGAATTTATTTTATAACTTTTAAATAACCTGGGACTCTCTCGAATGAGGCGAACCCGGAAAAAGCCTGAACTTGTAAGCGAGATGTTTCTGCTCGCCGAGTCGATGGCGCTCGCACTGCGGCGAGACTACACACTATATTATAATACATATTTACGCCACTAGTGGCGTCGTTAAGGCGCGGCAAATATTTAAACACCTACTGTGTTTATTATGACGAATGGCCAAGAAAATAATCAAGTTGAATTATTACGGAGAGTAATATCGAGGGGAGGAAAGCGGAAGTGGTCGCCGAGAGAAAGGTGAGAACACATTAAAAAGACGGTCATGTACAGTAAATCACATTTATTCGACTTACAACGAACGTAGCACGCCTAAGCGCGATGAGAGTTGTGCGATTAGCCGGGGCCAGGTTGGGGCCCAGAAAGGCGGACGGCGAGAGGTCGGCACACGACAGGCGGTCAATAACCAGGAAGGAGTCCTCTCCGAGGTGAGATGGAAGTAGTACATATGAGTAGTACATATGAGACGTCCGAGGAAAAAGGTTTCGGTACTAGCGACGGAGCGAGACTGACGCAGCCCGGCGACGGCAACCGTATCGTTCCTAGCCTCGGGACCCCTCGGGGGGTTCCGCCATTATTCGGGTGCGGCCCAGCACTCTTTTCGTGCGGGGTCGCCCCGAGCTCGCTTGATTGTGACTTATTTTGCTACACCCCCCTCCCCCGCGGGGATTTGGGGGTATGCCTGAAATGTTTTCGAGTTCTCTGTCGAGTTCCTGTATGTTTTGGGAGTCTATCTGTATATCCAGTTCCCAAGTGTGGTTTCTGGTTTTCCTTTCATGGTTAATTTGTGTTATATTAATGTCCAGTAAGTTTTGAAATTTCCTTTTAATGTATTCCCAGCCCCCTTTTATGTATGTTTTTCTGTCATCGTTTGGAATTGAGTAATTTTGTCTGTATCTGAAGGGTCTTGAGTACAAGTTTGGTCTTATTTTTGTTATTGGGACTATGGTTGAGAAGTCCTAAGATTTTATCGTAGTTTCGATGAATAATAAAAAAATTTAGTTCCATTAAACGTAATTGAATAATGAGTTGAGGGAATAATATGGTAATAATGAGAAGAAAATAGTATTCGTTGGTCTATGTTTGTCGTGTTAGTTGTTCTTCTTTTGGTTTTGCTGTTCTTTCGTCTCAATAATTTTCTCCTTTTTCTTTCTAGGTTGTTTCGTGTTATTACTGTGTTTATCCATGATAAGTCTTTCTTTTTGCTTTTTCCGCAAATTCCAAGCTCAGCTGGAATAGTTTACGTTGTAGTTCCCAGGATGTGTTTGTAGTTTGTACTGCCTCTTGATCTGGTTCCGCCCCTCCCACGGCTCCTTCCTCAACTGGTTTATGTCCTCCTATGGCTCCCTCTTCATCTGGTTCATGTCCTCCTATGGCTCCCTCTTCATTTGATGAAGGGGTCTCGCCATAGGTGGTTGTTTTCAGAAGGTTTCTAACGTGGCGGTGTGGGTGGTATTTTATTTCACTTTCCGGTGTTCCGGCCATTCTTAGTCGAAGACATTTAATGGCTTGGCGATTTTGTTAATGATCTATCATCGTTCGTTCAAAGATGATATTTTGCAAAAGGTGCATTTGTTCCTGGGATCCATCGTCTGAAAAGTAAATTTCCGTACTGTCTAATTTTGTTTTTAAGATCTAGGGAGTCCGTCTTTGGAATTTTAATTGAGTAGGTTTTTTTGGTCTTGAGTTTATGAGTAAGTTTATGTTGTTACTGCTATTGATCCTTTGCCGTTTTGCCATATATTGAGTCTAAATATCTTAACCTAAGTTTCCTAGTGTTGCATGTTTCTATTTTTCGTTATCTGTACTGACTTTTTCTAACTTGAAATCGTTTATATTCCATTTACCTATACTTTTGCCTTTAAGATTTTTTAGTTCGTAAATCGTTGGGGAAATTTTCTTTTTAATGACAAAAGGACCTTCATACTGGTCGTATAACTTACCTGCCTTTTCATCCGCTTTGTTAGACAATTTGGTTACCTTTTTTAGAACCCTATCCCCTATTAAAAACTCTACCGGGCTTCTTCTTAAATTGTAATTGCTGGCTTGTCCATTATTTGTCTGGTCTAAATTTTTCTTAACTTCTACTTTAATCACTGGTTTACAAAAGAAAAAGGTGAGGACTATTTGACAAGACCACTTTATCCTTATGTATTTTGACGCGCTGAATACGAATCCGAGGTCTATATTTTGTTGTAAAATCAACTATTTGGTTAAAATTTAATGCATTTTGTTAGAAATTATTCATCTTTTTTGAAAATTCTTATTTTTGGTTGAAGATTCAATAATTTTAATGTAAACAATCGTTATTTTTTTTGAAAATTAATTTTTGTAGTGAAAATGTAACTAATCTAGACGAAGATTCATTATTTTAATTGAAAATTCATATCTTTGGTAGAAAATTTAACTAGTTTGTTGAAAATTTGTTGTTATTTTTTTAGATTGAAAATTATTTTTTTAAATAATAATTTAACTATATAATGTTGGTGGAAAAATGATATTTTTCAGTTGAAAATTCAAAAACTTTGTTGAAAACTATGTATTTTGTTTAAAATTCGTCATTTTCGATAGAAAATTAATCTTGTTGTTTGAAAATTCAATCATTTGGTTGAAAGTTTATCTATTTGGATGAAAATTTAACAATGTCATTTTTGGTGAAAATTTGTCTTCCTTAGTTGAAAATTCATGTATTTTGTTGAAACATATTTGTGTTTTTTTTTGTAGAAAATTAAGATTCTTGCTTGGAAATTCATCTCCTTGGTTGAAAACTTAACTATTTTGTTGAAAACTCAACTATTTGGTTAAAAATTAATGTTTTTTGTTATCAATTTGTCTTTTTTGAAAATTCGTATTTTTGGTTGGAGATTAAATAATTTTATTTTAAAAAATCGTTATTTTTTTAGTTGAAAATTTATTTTTGTAGTGAAAATTTAAC
>JAABKJ010007545.1:220664174-220782147 GCA_011634705.1 Andricus grossulariae | reverse complement strand
GAATTCAACTATTTAGTTTTGGTGAAAAATTGATATTTTTTAGTTGAAAATTCAACAACTTTGTTTAAAACAATCTATTTTGTTGAAAATTCGTAATTTTCGATAGAAAATTAATCGTGTTTAAAAATCCAACTACTTAGTTGAAAATTTAACAATTTCATTTTTGGTGAAAATTTGTCTTTCTTAGTTGAAAATTCATGGATTTTGCTGAAATTTATTTACTTATTCTTTTTTTTTTTTGTACAAAATTAAGATTTTTGCTTGAAAATTCATCTTTTTTGTTGAAAACCTAAATATTTTGTTGAAAATTCAACTATTTGGTTAAAAAGTAACATTTTTTGTTAGAAATTTGTCTTTTTTTTTAAAATTCGTCATTTTGGTTGAGGATTAAATATTTTCTTAAAAAGCTTCTTTTTTTGTTTGAAGATTCTTCATTTTAGTTGAAATATTATCTCTCTGATTGAAAACTTAACTATTTTGTTGTAAAATCAACTATTTGGTTCAAAATTAATGTATTCTGTTAAAAATCTGTCTTTTTTTTAAATTCGCCTTTTTGGTTGAAGATTAAACAATTTTGTTAAAAAGCTTTTTTTTTTTGTTTGAAGATTCTTGATTTGAGTTGAAATCTTATCCCTTTGATTGAAAACTCAACTATTTTCTGGAAAAAATCGTTGTTTTTTTAGTTGGAAATTTATTTTTGTATTGAAAATTAAACTATTTCAGATGAAGATTCATTATTTTAATTGAAAATTCAACTATTTGGTTAAAAGTTTATCTATTCGGTTACAAATTTAATAATTTCATTTTTGATGAAAATTTGTCTTTCTTATTTGCAAATTCATGTATCTTGTTGAAATTTTTTTTTTACAAAATTAAAATTCTTGGTTGAAAATTCATCTTTTTGGTTGAAACCCTATCTTGTTGTAAAATTAACTATTTGGTTGAAAATTAATGTATTTTGTTAGAAATTTGTCTTTTCTTAAAACTCGCCTGTTTAGTTGAAGATTCAAAAATTTTGTTTAAAAGCGTTTTTTTTGTTTGTTTGAAGATTTTTCATTTTAGTTGAAATCTCATCTCTGATTGAAAATTGAACTTTTTTGAGGGCTAAATCGTTTCTTTTTTAGTTGGAAATTTATTTTTGTAGTGAAAATTTAACTATTGCAGATGGAGATTAATTTTTTTAATTGAAAACTCATATCTGTAGTTAAAAATTTAACTAGTTTGTTGAAAATTTGTTTTTTTTTTAGGTTTAAAATTAATTTTTTAACTGAAAATTCAACTATTCTATTTTGGTGAAAAATTGATATTTGTATTTGGAAATTCAAATACTTCGTTAGAAACTCTTGTGTTTTGTTACGAATTTCCCATTTTTTGGTAGGAAATTAATCTTGTTGTTTGAAAATCCATCTATTCAGTTGAAAATTTAACAATTTCATTTTTCGTAAAAATTTGTCTTTCTTAGTTGAAAATTTATTTATTTTGTTGAAGTTGATTTATTAATTCATTTTTTTTGTAGAAAATTAAGATTCTTGCTTGAAAATTAATCTTTTCAGTTGAAAACTTAACTATTTGTTTAAAAATCAATGTATTTTGTTAGAAATTTGTCTTTTTTGAAAATTCGTATTTTTGGTTGAAGGTTCAACAATTTTACTTTAAAAAATCGTTATTTTTTTGGTTGAAAATTTATTTTTGTAGTGAAAATTTAACTATTCTAGATAAAGATTAATTATTTTTATTGAAACTTCATGTCTGTGGTTAAAAATTTATCTAGTTTGTTGAAAATTTGTTTTTTTTAGGTTGAACATTAATTTTTTAACTATTTAATTTTGGTGGAAAATTGATATTTTTCAGTTGAAAATTCAAATACTTTGTTGGAAACTATGTATTTTGTTAAAAATTCGTCATTTTCGATAGAAAATTAATCTTGTTTGGAAATTCAACCATCCGGTTAAAAGTTTATCTATTTGGTTGAAAATCCAACTATTCAGTTGAAAATTTAACAATTTCATTTTTGGTAAAAATTTGTCTTTCTTAGTTGAAAATTCATTTATTTTGTTGAAATTGATTTATTAATTCATTTTTTTTTGTAGAAAATGAAGATTCTTGCTTGAAAATTCATCTTTTTGGTTGAAAACTGAACTATTTTGTTGAAAACTAAACTATTTGTTTAAAAATCAATGTATTTTGTTAGAAATTTGTCTTTATTGAAAATTCGTATTTTTGGTTCAAGGTTCAACAATTTTACTTTAAAAAATCGTTATTTTTTTGGTTGAAGATTTATTTTTGTAGTGAAAATTTAACTATTCTAGATAAAGATTAATTATTTTTATTGAAACTTTCTGTCTGTGGTTAAAAATTTATCTAGTTTGTTGAAAAATTTTTTTTTTTATGTTGAACATTAATTTTTTAACTATTTAATTTTGGTGGAAAATTGATATTTTTTAGTTGAAAATTCAAATACTTTGTTGGAAACTATGTATTTTGTTAAAAATTCATCATTTTCGATAGAAAATTAATCATGCTTGGAAATTCAACCATCCCGTTAAAAGTTGATTTATTTGGTTGAAAATTCAACAATTTCATTTTTGGTGAAAATTGGTCTTTCTTAGTTGAAAATTCATGTATTTTCAATTATTTGAACAATTGAAAATTATTTTAAAAAGAGGAAATAAAATTTCCTTTGAAGTTAATGTATAAAATCGTGGAAATCAGCATTGGGTTTTAAGTGCAACACCCTTTATGCATAAACGATCAACTCACACTGGACTGCATCATGATCGCGAGTAAAACATATATATTTACAAATACATTCAAACACAATGGAGCAGAGTCCAAAACAATTTTTAATAAACACACAATCAGCAATTATAGGTTGAATATAATGTTCTGTATAATAAAAACCTCAATTCAACTGTGGCACTCAATTGGCAATCAACGGATAACATTTAAAAAGGCAGAAAAAGGCATTTTTAAATTCGAGGGAGTAGAAAGTTTCCTTGCACATAATTTGAAAAAATATACCCGATAATATTTGACGCATGCATATTATCGAATAAAATTAAAATTAGTCTTAATTTCAGAAAGAATTTGGGATTACCCTGGATTATCTCTATATATAGAATTACTCTGGATTACCTATGATTACTCTGGATTACATAAAATTATGGTGTATTGATCCGCCGAAACTAGACTCACACGAATTTTTAATCAAAAAGGAATTTTTTTTAACAAAATTGTTAAATTTTCATAAAAATAGAGAAACTTTTAAACAAATAGTTGAGTTTTTAACAAAAAAGTTGAATTCTTAACGAAGTATTTGAATTTTCAACTAAAAATATAATTTTTCCACCAAAATATAATATAGTTAAATTTTCACTTCAAAAATAAATTTTCAACTAAAAAAGTAACGATTTTTTCCACAAAATAGTTAAATTTTCAATCAAAGAGATAGAAGTTTTACTAAAATGAAGAATCTTCAAGCAAAAAAATGACTTTTCAAAAAATTGTAGAATCTTCAACGAAAAAGACGAATTTTCAAGCAAGGTTTAAGCAAGAATCTTAATTTTCAAAAAAAAAAAAGAAGTAAATAAATTTCAACAAAATACATTAATTTTCAACCAAGAAAGACCAATTTTCACCAAGAATTAACTTGTTAAATTTTCAACCAAATAGTTGAGTTTTCAAGAAAATAGTTAAGTTTTCAACCAAAAAGATGAATTTTCAAGCAAGAATCTTAATTTTCTACAAAAAAAAACGAAATTCTAACAAAATTCATAAATTTTTAACTAAGAAAGCCAAATTTTCATAAAAATTAAAATCGTGATATTTTTAATTGAAACAAGTAATTTTCAACTAAAACCAAGAATCTTCAACCAGAAAACTGAATTTTTAACTAAGTAGTTGAATTTTCAGTTAAAAAATTTAAATTTCAAAAAAATAATGAATTTTCAACAGTATAGTTCAATTTTCTACCAAAATAGTTGAATTTAAAACACAAAAAAAAAGAAATTTCAACGCAAAAAATAACTTTTTCACCAAATTGTTGACTTTCCTACAAAGTAGATTAATTTTTTACAAAATAATTAAACTTCCATCCAAAAAGTTATTTTTTAACAAAATTGTTGACTTTCCCATAAAATAGACTAATGTTCACAAAATTGTTGAATATTCAACCAACATTATCAATTTTAAACGAAGAAGATCAATTTTTTACCAAAAATGGAACAGGTAAAGTTTCATTTAAGAAAATTAATTTTTAATAAACAAAAAAACTAATTTTTAGGAAAATGTTTTTTTTTAGTATTTTGTTAAAAATTCGTCCTTTTTGAATGAATTCAACTCTTTTTGATTTGAAATTAAAATCTTTTAAAGTTGAAATATCAACTATTACATTTTTTTTAGAATTCATCTTCCTTCTTTGCAAACTCAGGTGTTCAGTTAAAAATTCATCTCTTTGGTTGAAAATGTAAGTATTTTGTTAAAAATTGATTTTTTTGGTTATAAATGTAACTATTTTGTTGAAAACTCGTCTGTCTAGCTGAAAACTATTTTTTTAAACTAAAAATTTTAATATTTCAGTTGAAAATTCTTGATTTTATTTGTAAATGCCTCTCTCAGGTGATAAATTCAACTATATTTGGTTAAAAGTTAATTATTTTTGGTTAAAAAATCTACTATTATATTTTTGGTTGATAATTCATATTTTTCTGTTAGAAATTGTTATTATTTTGTTGAAACATTAATTATTTTATTCAAAATTCAACAATTTTTCCAGAAAATTATTCTTTTTGGTTCAAAATTCAACTATTGGGTTGACAATTAAATTTTTTGTTTGATATTAATATTTTTGAGTTAAAAATGCAATTTTTTGTAGTAAAGTTCCTTTTTTGGATTGAAAATTCAACTAATTGGTTCCATTTTTTTTTCTTGACTGAAAAGTTTTTCTTTGGTGACAATTCAACTTTTTTGTTAAAAATTCACATTTTTGGTTGCAGATTTATTATTTTATTTGAAAATTCATCTCTTTGTTATAATATATAACTACTTTATTCAAAATTCTTTTTTTTTTCGTTTCTTGAAAGTTAAATTTTTTTAAATTTAAAGTTTAACTATTTCATTTTTAGTCTAAAATTAATATTTTTCAGTTGAAAGTTTAGCTATTTAGTTTAAAATTAATCTTTTTTAATGGAAATTAATATTTTTTGGATGATGATTCAACTGTTTTGTTGAAAATTAACTTTTTTGTTGAAATTTGGATTTACCATACCTAGAATCTTCAAAAATCTTGAGAAATTTTTCAAAAATTTCAGGAAAATAAAATTAAATAACCTTAAAGTCGCATAAAGTTAAAAAATAAGTAATTATTTAAGAAACAGTTTCTTTAATACAGTAATCTATAATATTTCATTCAAAGAAATGGTATTTTGTTCCAATGAAAATTTTTCTTTAATTTAAAATGATTTTCATCATTGTAAAGTTATTTTTGATTAAATTATAAAAATCAGGTTAAATAGATTATTCAAATCAAAACAAATATTCTTCTAAGTAGACCTCTTTACCTCTCAATTTTTCCATCATCCACAAAAAATATTAAAATTTAATTATAATTATAATTCGTCTTTTAATTAATTTTGTCTAAACTCTCTTTGTTTATGCATAAAATTGGCATTAAATCAATGTTTGACAATGTATAGTACATAAACAAATTTGCATGAACAAAAGATGTAAATTAAAGTACTTTTCTTAAACAAATAGTAAATTTTAACTTGACGTTTCGTGAATAAATATAATCCTCTCTTCATTCATCGCTTTTCTTGAAGAAGAGGCACGTGTTAAAATTTCAGTGTGACTTGATGAGAAACGTTTATTTGAGCCAAATAAATCTTGATTTCTAATTTTAATCCAATGTCTATTCAAGTGTCTGGCTCTAAAAATGAAAGACCATGTGGTGGAAATGCTAAATTTTTTAAATATTCAGAGAAAAATTAAAAAATATTTGTCCGAAAATGGGTTTATTGAATCAAAAATGCTTGAAAAATCAAATAGGGGAAACCTTCTACAGTGGATAATGCAACCTACAGTGGATAATTAATTAAGGGCACAAATAAAAGAAAAATAATTAATTTATAAATACGTAGTGTCTTAACTAATTATTGAATTTAATTAATTTTGTACATATATTAGTATTTTTAATTAATAATTATCCACTGTAGGCATTGTCCACTGTAGGCATTATCCACTGTAGGTCCGTTTCCTCTATTCTCATTTTTTACTATAGCAGATAATAAAAAAAATTTAATTAAAATTATAGGGTTGTACTTTAGCGCAGTAATAATTTCTTCCCTTCAGCATCGATATTTCTTGAAATTATTATTGTTTATTGAAAACAAAAGAATTTTCTTTTCTTCGTCACAGTAATTTTTTATTTTCTCGGAACAGAATTTTTTTTTGTATCAAGCATTTATTATTCAAATTCAGTGTCCCCATATCATAGACGTGGGGTTTTGTTTTATTTTTTTTTTTATTAAAAATTCCATTTTTACTAAATTTTATATTTTTTTATTTTTTTATTCAAACTAAAAATTCAATTATTTATTGTCATCCGAATCCCCGAGCCTGCTTCAATTTCTGGTCAGTGTCGCCTTGAGATTTTTAACTTCCGCCTCTATTTCCTCGAACTGAGATAACTTTTTCTAATCAAACTTTTTTTTATCGCAATTGAGCAACACATCAGCTCGGGAGTGGACTTTTTCTTCATCTTTAAATGATTATTCAGATTTTAGTGAATGTTTTCCGCTCTTTTAATAATAATACAAAAATTAGAAAATTGAAAAAAAATTGTTTTACCAATTTATGGTTTTTTGAAAAAGTGTAAAAAAACATGTTTTTTTTGGAACTTGAAATTTCTTCAGCTTGAATCAAAGAAATTTTGGTTCAAGCAAAACAAATTTCAAGTACGACATATTCAACTTTTTTAAAAAATGTGTGCATTTTCAAAAAAGAGTCGAATTTTCTAGATAAAAAGATGAATTTTTTAGAAGACAATTCAATTTTCAACCAAAAACAGTTATATTTTTCACCAAAAAATGTATTTTCAACAAAATAGTGGAATTTTCAAAAAATTCATTAAATTTTCAACAAAACCGTTGAATTTTTATCCAAAAATGGAATAGTTAATTTTTCAAAAAATAGTTGAATCCTCAACCAAATAGATCAATTATCAATCAAGAAAGACGAATTTTCCACCAAATAGTTCAAGTTTTAACTAAAAAAGATATTTTTGAAACAAAAATGAAATCATCAAATTTTCAGTTTAAAAATAAATTTTCGAACAAAAAAAAATGTCAACCAGATCAATTCGACCAAAGAAGGATAAACAACCGAAAATGGAATAGTTAAATTTTCAAATTAAAAAATGAATTTTCAGCCAAAAACCAATTTTCAGCCAAAAAACGAATTTTCAACAAAAATATTAAATGTTGAGAAGTCAATTTTTTACCAAGAAAATTATTGTTTCAACAAAAAAGACCAATTATATACAAAACAGTTAAATTTTCAACCCGAAAATTTAACAGCTTTTTACAAAATTCTTCTTTTTTGAATTCATAATTCAATAATTTGATTGAACATTTTGTCTTTCTTGTTTGAAAATTCAAATATTTTTTTAAAAAACTCTTCTTTTTGGCTTGAAAATTCAACAATTTGATTAAACATTTTTTTAATTTTTCGTTGATAATTCCAATCTTGCTGAAAATTCGTCTGTTTAATTGCAATATTCGTCTTTTAAGGTTGAAAAAAAAACAAATATTTGATTAATTCTTTATGTAAAAAATTCATCTCTTTTGCTTGAAATTTCAACTATTTATTTAAAAATGAACTATTTTTTGTTTAAATTTATATTTTTGGTGGAATATTGCTCTCTTTGGTTAAAAATTGAACTATTGTGTTTAAAATTTTTTGTTGTTGTTGAAAATTTAGTTTTTCACTGCAAATTTCACTATTCCATTTTTGAATGAAAAATCAAATATTTGATCGAAAATTAAGTTTTTTGTTCAAAATTCATATTGTCGGGTCAAAAATTCAACAATTTTGTAGGCAATTCTTTTGGCTTGAAATTGGAACATTGGTGGAAAATTCAACTATTTGGTTGAAAATTGATCTATTTGGTTAAAAATTAACACTTTTGTTAAAAATGCATCATTTTAGTGCAAGATTCTTCATTTTAGATAAAAATTCAGCTCTTTGGTGGAAGATTCTTCTCTTTTGTTAAAAATTGAACTATTTTGTTTAACATTTCTTTTTTTTAATTAATTTTTTCTTGAAAATTTCACTATTCCATTTTTGGTTGAAAAATCAACTATTTGATCGAAAATTAACTTTTTTGTTCAAAATTGATATTTCCGGGTTAAAAATTCAACTGTTTTGTAGGCAATTTTTTAGCTTGAAATAGGAACATTCAGTTGAAAATTTACCACTTTGGTGGAAGATTCCTCTCTTTGGTTAAAAATAGAACAATTTTGTTTAAAATTTCTTTTGTTTTTATCAAAAATTGAATTTTTCACTGAAAATTTAACTATTCCATTTTTGGTTGAAAATTCAACTATTTGGTCGAAAATTAAATTTTTTCTTGAAACTTCATACTTTCGGGTTAAAAATTCAACAGTTTAGTAGGCAAATTTTGTTTGGCTTGAAATTTTAACAAATTGGTAGAAAATTCAACTATTTGGTTAAAAATGAATTTTTTTGTTAAAAATTCAATTGTTTTTTACAAAATTCTTATTTTTTGCTTGAAAATTCAACTCTAGTTGGAAATTCGTCTGTTTGGTTTAAACATTCATCTTTTTAGGTTGAAAATTCAATTGTTTAGTTATTAATTCGACTTTATTAAATAATTCGTCTCTTTTGCTTGAAAAATCAACTATTTAGTTAAAAATGAACTTTTCTGTTAAAAATTTTTTTTTTGGTTGAAGATTCTTCACTTCAGTCGAAAATACAAATCTTTCGTAAAAGATTCCTCTGTTTGGTTGAAAATTGAACAATTTTGTTTCAAATTACTTTTTTTGTTGAAAATTAATTTTTTTCGCTGAAAATTTAACTATTCCGTTTTTTGTTGAAAATTCAACTATTTGGTGAAAAATTCGTGTATTTTCTTGAAAATTCAACTATTTGGTCAAAAATGATTTTTTTGTTGAAAATTCAAATTTTCGAATTAAAGATTCAACTGTTTTGTAGACAAAAATTTTTGGCTTGAAATTCGAACACTTTGATAAAAAATTCAACAGTTTCGTTGGAAATTCAACTATTCCGTTAAAAATGAACTTTTTTGTTGAAAATTCAACGTTTTTTTTTTTAATTCTTCTTTTTGGCTCAAAAATTCAACAACTGTGTTGAAATTTTTTTTTGTGGCTGAAAATTCAACTGTGGTTAAAAATTCGTCTATTGAAAATTTAACTATTCAATTAAAAATTCAACCTTATGTCAAAAAATTCGTCCTTTTGCTTTAAAGTTCAACTTTTGGTAGAAAGTTTACCTTTCTTAGTTGAAAATGAGATTTTTTCTTAAATTTTTTTTTGAGTTTGAAAGGTAAATATTTTCTAAAAAAATTCGCCTTTTTTGTTGGAAATTCAAATGTTTTTCAAAAATTCTTCTTTTTGGTTGAATATTGAACTATTTTGTCGAAATTGCAATATATTTCGACTTTAAATCTTAAAAATATACCTACATTAATTTTATTTAAAATAATTTATTCTTCTACTACTCCCTTATTTTTGTGAAAAATTACGTTTCCCCTTTTTTGAGAGAATTTTGGCCTTTGAGGTCTGTCTTCCCTAAAATTAAAAGCCAATTGTTGTTTAAACAATTCAAAGTGAGGAATGATTTCAATTAGTAACTTTTCTTATTAGAAAATGTATAGAATAAAAAATTTCAAAAATCGATTTTAAGTGAAGATGTATTGGTTCCACTTGTTTCGTTGATTGGAACGTGTTCTAAATCCGCGTTTCGCATTCGTTGACCCTGACACGTTGATCCAAGTTGAAAATAGACTTAAACTCTAAACAGGGAAAGTATAAAAAAAAAAGTTAAAATACCAGTTCTTGAAAATTAAACCTGCTATTTCAAAAATATCATTTAGAATATAATTTTGGCAGGTGAAAATCTCATTTCGATATAAATATTAAATCAATTTTTATAAACAAATTGATTTTTATTTTATTTTTCTGTCATGTCAAGGTAACATTTTATTAGTAATACGTCAGCTGGACTTTACAATTTTATAATTTTATAATTTTGTAATTTTATAATTTTATAATTTCATAATTTTATAATTTTATAATTTTATAATTTTATAATTTTATAATTTTATAATTTCATAATTTCATAATTTTTTAATTTTATAATTTTATTATTCATTAAAATGAATGTATTTTAAAAATCGCGATGAATAAATTTGAAAATTAATTATTTTTAACAACTTACTTTCTGGATCCTAATTTTAAAATGCTTCAAATTTTATACAAAATTTGGATTTGTTTAATTTTCAACACTATAACATTGAACTTATTAATTTTGAGTTTCCAATTAGAAAGCATATAATTTCGAAAGTTTCCATTTAGAAAGCATATAATTTTGAAAGCTTCTAGAATAATTAAACTGTGAAGGTTCGAAATATTATTATTATTATTTTTATTCAAAATTGCAACATTTTATATTGATAGCCTTCATAGTCAGTTTTAAATTTAATAATTTTTTATTGAAATATTTGAAATAATTTTGTTTCAATTTTAAACGTACAAAATACTCTGGTATTTAATTTTTTTTTTTTAGTTAAAAATGAATCTTTTTTACTTAATATTTTTGGTTGAAAATTCAAATCTCTTCTGAAAAATTAATCTACTTTGTAGGAAATTCCTTATTTTGTTTAAAAGTTTTTTGTTTTTTTTGAAAATTCAATAGTTTTGTTGAAAATTATTTCTTTTTTTTTTATTAAAAATTCCACTGTTTTGTTAGCAAATTGATTCTTTGCTTGAAAATTTAACTGTCCTGTGGAAAATTCTTTTTTTTTTGTTTGATTGAAAATTAATCTTTTTAACTGAAAATTTAATTATTCCATTTTTAGTTGAAAAGTTATTGTTTTTAGTTGAACATTCAACTACTTTGTTGAAAATTGAACTATTTCTTTGAAAATTCATTTTTCTGGTTGAACATTCTTTGTTGAAAATTCGTTTCTCTTTCTGGTTTTTTTTAAACTTTTTTCAACGAAAATTTAACTATTTGTTTGAACTATTTGGTTGAATTTATTTTATTGGTTGAAGATTTATTTATTTTGGTGAAAAATATTTTCATTTTGGTTAACAATTAATTTTCCTAACTGAAAATTTAAATGATTGTTTGATAATTGAACTATATTGTTCAGAATTAATTTGATTGGTGGAAAATTGATCTGTTTTGTTGAAAAATCGTTTCTTAATTAAAAATTTATTTTTTAACTAAAAATATAACTATTCCAGTTGATGATTTATCACTTTAGTTGTAAATTCATC
Organism: Andricus grossulariae; assembly: GCA_011634705.1. Taxonomy (NCBI): domain Eukaryota; kingdom Metazoa; phylum Arthropoda; class Insecta; order Hymenoptera; family Cynipidae; genus Andricus; species Andricus grossulariae. Next base: position 220,770,607 of record JAABKJ010007545.1, on the reverse strand, counting down.
TCTCGTTCAAAATTTAACTATTTTGTCGAAATTTTTTTTTCTTTTTTTTTTGGTAGAAAATTAATTTTTTTAATTGAAAATGTAATTATTCCAATAATGGTGGAAAGTTTCTCTTTTTCAGATAAAAATGTAACTATTTGGCTAAAAAGTATATCTTTTTTAGTTGAAAATTCAACTACTTGGTTAAAAATTAATGTATTTTGTGGAAAACTTATATTTTTCGATAGAAAATTAATCTTTTTTGGTATGGATTCAAAAATTTCGTTGAAAATTCGTTTTTTTTTTTTAAATTAATTTTTTAAATTGAAAATGTAACTATTTCATTTCAGGTTGAAAATTGATATTGTTTAGTTAAAAATGCAACCGTTTTGCTGGAATGTTATATTTTTATGTCCAAAATTCAACTATTTTGCTAAAAATTTAACTTTTTTAGTTGAAAATTCATGTATTTTGTTGAAAATCAGTCTTTTTCGATAAAAAATTAATCTTCTTGGTAAAAAATTAATCTTTTTCGTTAAACATTTAACTATTTTTTTGGAAATTTGAACTTTGTTTTAGTGAAAAATTAATTATTCAAATTGAAATTACATATTCAATTTTTGATTGAAAATGTATCATTTTTAGTTGAAAATTCAACCACTTGTTTGAAAATTGAAACTTTATTGAAAATTCATTTTTCTAATTAAATATTTTTGATTGTAGTTTGAAATGCTTTGGTTGAAAATTCAACTATTTTGTGGAAAATGCATTTTTTTCGTTAAAAATTAATTTTTCTAACTGAAAATTGAGCTATCTATTTCATTTTTGTTGAAAATTTACCTTTCTTAGTTTTTATTTAAAAATTCATTTTTTTATTGAATATGTAAATATTCCATAATTGGATGAAAATTTATCGTCTTTAGTTGAAAATTCAACTACTTTGTTAAACATTCATTTATCTGGATGAAGATTCTTGATTTTAGTTGAAAATGGTTTGGTTGAAATTTAACTATTTTGTTGACATTTTTTTTCAATTACTTTTTTAAACTGAATATTTAGCTATTTTATTTTTCGCAAAAATTTGTCTTTCCTAGTCAAAAAAAAAAGAATGTTTTGTTGAAAAATCGTTACTTTTTATTAGACATTTTTTAAGTTGAAAATTCAACAATTCCAGTTAAAGATTTATAATTTTACTTGTAAATTCATTTCTTTGGTTGAAAATTAAACTATTTTGTTGACAATTCGTTTTTGTTGTGAAAACTTAACTACTTTGTTGAAAATTTTTTCTTAAAAATGGTTTGGTTGAAAATTTAACTATTTTTTTTAAATTATTATTTTTCTAAATAATTTTTTTTAAAGAAAATTTAGCTGTTTTATTTTCTCAGAAAAATTTGTCTTTCTCAGTTAAAAATGGGGTTTTCTCTGAACCCGTCCCTCTCTTCTGAGCCTCGATGCTGGTTGTCGGCATTGTGGAAATAGACAATTTCTATGTACTTCGAACCGCTGAATGTTCATTCTCTGTCAGAATTTTTGAACAAGGCTATTCTGACGATTGTGAATTTGCTGCCCGAGCGAAGCGAGGGTGGCAGTCACACGAGGCGAAATAGCTTTACGCCCTTGAAACACACCATACTTGCTGTCCCTTCCCTTCAAAACAAGCATGCAAAGCAGATAGAGGATGTTTTGTGTACTTGACAATTTTAGATTATAGGTGGAAGGAAGAAATAGCGTACTTTTCAGAAGGAAGACTTTCGGTTCTAGCAATACAATTTTTTCAAAGATGAAGATCAATTCCTTCATATTCTCACTTGCGGGGTGCAGTGTATGTGTAGCGGGCGTAAAGTTTTATGTAGCGGGCGTAAGGTTTCATGTTGGCCCGGCGGCGGAGTGCGCATGTGCGAACGTCACTGGGCTGGAAGCGGCCACATTATACCTGCTTCACGTGCATGCAATGACGCGTTTTCAATGGGGGTCAGACAAAAACAATTTTTTTGAGGTTAGGAAGAGAAAAAATCTCAGGTTAGAATTCTGAGTTCTGATTCAGCGACACGAAATCCATAGGTTGTGACTACTCTGGTTTGGCGCAACATCATATTTTTTTCGGCAATGTTTTACTGAATTGTTCTCTGTGTAGCTACTCCCCCGCCACAAATTATTGGGCACAGCAGACCAAAAGAGACCATTTCTATGTATTTTTCGCCGCTGAATCCGAATTTGTGGTCTGAATTAAGAAAAAAAAGACGGGGTTTTTATTGCATATTTTTCAATGCAAAAGTAGCCAAACATGAGGGTGATGGAAGAATTCTGACCTTGATATTGATGATTATTATTTGGCTGCAAACGCTAATAGTTTCAATAATCATTATAATGGTAATGATAGCAAATTTTTGAAAAGTAATGGCATTATTATCGATCGACAAAATGTAATAAAATTTAGTTATTTGTAGTTGTTTAAGTTGACAAAATTAACTCTATATCTTGGAATATAGCCAAAGAGCTAATTTACAAACTAAGTTTCTTTGAACAATCATTAAACCACAATGACAGGGTAATTTAAGCTAGTTTGCATAAAAAATGGTATTTATTTACTCACAAATAGCGGGAACGGATATTTTTTATAACATTTGTTCCCTATATAACATAAAATGTATTAAATTTCATTAATCCAACTCACTAAGCCCTTTTGTCCATACATTGTAATAATTGAGTTAAAATTAGGTGACTAAACATTCACGAAATTATTTTCATTCACTTAATGTGTTTATACAAATTTTTTAAAAATTTCAAACTTCTACAGTTCTATTGAGTAACATTTCTGAATCGCTGTGTCATTAATTTTAGATCTTTTTGTATGCATATAAATTTAACTCAAGGAAAACTGAATTATTGTCAGTGCAATCAGTGAAATAAAAATTTGCGAAGATCTCGCAAAGCAGTTCTAATTTTTTTTTTTTCTTTTAACATATATTCTTAAAGTTTTTACAATATTTTTAATTAAATGAACGATAAAACTTATATTCACTTCAGAATTGCAATTTAAAAGTTAGATATTTGATCATTAAAAATTGTATTTTGATCAAATGCTTTTCTTCCTATGTGAACTTCTCTGCCCAAAAGCTATAAATTTTGATAAATTATAAAATTGGTTTTAACTTTGAAATTGAATAAAATTTCTCCAAATGATGCCAATTTTTTGTTACTATATACAATTTCAATACCAAAACATGATTTTTGAAAGAAAAATCTTTTCTTTATACAACAAATCGTTTACTGGAGAATTTGTTTACATAAATTGTTCAAGATATTTCTACTTGCTACTTTTTCAAGGAACATTTTTTTCGAACTAATCTTTTGCACCTAGAAAATTGGAAAAAAACATTGTTTTCCCTCTTCTCAAACGGTTATATCTACATTTGTTAGATTTTCTCGAGAACTGTGAGTATGAATATAAATGATTGTTAAGAAATAATTTGTTATTAAAAATGTAAACTTTTCCATGTAAGCCTGAAAAGTCGTTTAAGATAGCAGGAGTTTAAATAATTTTGAATCATTCTAAAGTTTTCTTATTCCTGAAAAAGCGTTTCAATAAACTCGAAAAATAAATACAAATTTATGAACTTGCAAAGATAAAAAATCGAATAATCTGAAAATGCGACTTATAAAAATTGTTCAAACAGAAAAAAATCGTCACATTGATATTTCGGAGACGAATCTAAAGGTATTTTTACTTTTTTATTATCACTCTTGATTTTTTTAAATCCATTACAAATGTTTCAAATCCATATCTGTGGCAAACCTCAGTGTCGTCAATTTTCAAGAAAGAATCCGCGAAATTAAAACTATAAGAATTGTACGAACTGAAAATATTTGCAAATTCCAGAATTCAGAACGGCAATATTATTAATTTACAAATTTTGAAATTATACAAATTTTACAATTTGTTCAATTTGAGAATTTTTCGATACCCGTTATTAAAATTTAAATGAAAAATCTTAAAGTTAGGAAATAAATACTGAACAATTTTCATGCATACGCGGTTAAAATTGCGCAACTGCAAATAATATCATTAATGTTGTCACATATATAAAAGATGATTAATAAATGTCTCCTACTCTTTCAGATTATCTGGCGTCGTTTACAAGAAAAATTAGAAAAATTTATTTTTAAGACAAAAATTTCTCTGGGTCTTGAAAATGGCCGAAATAAAACTGCTTGTTTCGATACAACAAAATAATGTACAAATTTTGTTTTTCATAATTAGTTTAATATTTTTTTATTATTTTGCAGAAACCTAATTTGTTCATTTTCAAGGCTATTTTTTACGATCAAAACAGAAAATACGCATTTTATCAAAAAATAATTTAGAAACAAATTTATAACAATTTTAATTCTGTCCATACCTTGTGTCAGTTTTCGATTTTTTTGTATTGTCAATGTTATTTTGTACGATTAAAACCAAAACTGAATGTTCTATCAAAGAATAATTCAGGAAAAATTTGTGGATGTAGTTCAAATGCACAATTTTTGTTTAATCAGGTTTTTCCGTAGCTTGTGTCATTTCACCAAAAATTTTTTATTTCAATTTTAATGCTATTTTTCACGATTTAATACAAATTCGTAGCTCCTTTTTTGTCAACAATTTCAGTTTGTTCATTTTTTTTGTGTTTCGTATCTTGCAAAATTTGACAGCAAAATAGAAGTTTTTGTTTTTCATTATCTTTTGTGCGATTAAAATTTAAATTTTTGATTCATCAGAAAAATAAAAAAGATGTTACGATGATCTTGTAGGACTTTCATAAAACTACTTTTTTGTTGGCCTTCTTTCATATCTTGACTCTTTTTCACATCGTGCGTTGTTTGGCTCAAAATTTTCATTTTACATTGATTTTTTTAATTTTGTAAATGCTACAACTCTGATCTTGAAAAACATGGTCTCAAAAATTTTAAGAATTCTCTAACTTTCCGAATTTTTATCCAAAATAGCCGGCTAACAAACTTGTCCTTTTTTTTATATCCTGACGAAGCTTAGCAAAGGGCAATCCAATGGGTCCGCAAACCATCGACATTTGATGGAATACGCGAAAGTAATTTTCTTACATAAAAACAATACCTTCTTATTGAGATGAGAATGTAAAAATAGAAATACATTTAAAAAATACAAAAGGTACCATCATAAAAGTAATTTTCAGTTTATCATATATCTATTCAGAAATGTACATGACGGAAACATTACACAATTTTCATGAATTCGTTGTTTATCTTGTGTATGTAATAATTTGCTTACGATTATGAAGATTCAAGCTCAGCTCCCGTAATTTTCCCTAGATGCCCTTCACTGAACATCTTGAATCGTATACCGGCTACATTGACCAGCCTAGATGAATGTTCTCCAACTACATGCATATTTTCAGGCATGAGGCTAATTCCTATCGGGGCTGAGTTTCTTACCATTACCTTGAAGTGAGTGGAAGCACAAATAATGTACCATTCTGATGGCTTAGGTTCTAGCTTGTATTGCTGACCTTGAAAACAAAAGAAAGATTTGTGGATTTGAAAACTTTGAGAATCAATCTTAAGAATAAGGTCTCTAAATTTAATCACTCAAAGTTCAAGGAATATGTAAATTGGAACTATATAAATTGCTCGACTTTAAGTACAGAGTCATCAAAAAACAAACAATATGAAATATCAATGTGAAAGGAAATAACAAATAGTTGCTGATTACAGTGCTAGACAAAATTACAGCATTCTGAAGATAGGAAGAAAATCAGCATTGAATCAGGAAAATAGCCATACAAATACGGGATACAACATTTTTTTCGGGCGAGAAAAAATGTCCATTATACGCCGAAGGCTCTGTCCGTCTGATACCGCCGATTAATTCTGTTAGTCTAATTTCCGCTGTCATATCAGTTCAGTCGTTTTCTCGTCTGTCGTTCTGTTTTCTGTCTTCGTTGTGTCTGTCAAATCTGTTATCTGTTAATCCTTGTGAAAGATAAAATTGTGTCACGTCAGTGTTTAGTGCACAAAAATTGGATTAAGTGTAATATACAAACAGAATTAGTCTGTTACCCCCTATCCAAAAGCCATTTCTTGTAAAATTTTGACACAAAATCCCGTTTCCAATTGGATCCCTGGAAGACGAAAGGCCAATGGAATAAATCGATGAACCCTCAACTATCTACGATTACGCTGATGACCCTCCAACGCTGTCTTGAGGAATCAAGTCATCACATCATTCTTCTGGATCTCTCGAAACTAGCCGGAAACTCCACAAACAAGTAATGAAAATTCTTCTGGCTCTTAAGCACGAGGCACAAGAATTATAAGTTGGGTGAGCAATCGACTAGATTTCCTCTTATTTTATTCCTATATTTCTTTTCTACTTCTCTCGATTTCATAGGAGACAAGATAGGAGAAAAATAGGAGAAAATAGGAGACAAAAGACAAATTTGTAGCTTAAGCCATCACTGAGAATATTCCTCTTCTTTAAAAGCTGCCTTTCATGGGATATACTTCATGACATGGGACTCTGACCAATCTTTGCATATTTGACAAGATAATTAATCCATTGCTACTGAAATTGGTTTTGTCTCTCACTCTCTCTCTCTCTCTCTCTCTCTCTTTTTCTTTCTCTCTCTCTCTCTCTCTCGCTCTTAGTTTACCTCAAATCTCGCATCGATTGGAGTTCTTAGCTTGAGTTCCACTGACTTAGAAATTAGAATTAGGAATCTAATTCTTATAATCAGGTAAGTGATGTAATTTAATCATCCAGACGTCACAATAGCAAGATATTGAACTGACGTATACTCATAAATTGCCAAAATAGGTGATGACAAAAAAGTCAAGAGACAAATGTACGCGAGAAGAGCGTGTATTAAAAATAAAAATACTGCTACATGTAGTTCCCATTTAGGTTCTCATATGGTTACTGAAATTTTCTCATATCCCGTTTAAGATCTTGATTTGCCCATACGATTTTATAAAGAAATGGATGTGGAATCCATATGAGATCCTATATCCTATACTCCCCATGTGGAGATTTTCAGTGGAACGGAAACATAGGAGCTTCAATATTGCCACATTCACTTACCTGTTCTTCTCGGTCCTCTGACTCCTATAAGTTCTCCTTCCTGACTAATATATGCCACCAATTTTACGCCTTCTAGACTTATAGTACGGATTAGAAAATTGTGAAATGCATAATATGCGGCTTGAGGAATATAATTGTCCTCATAGATAGCTTTCCGCACTCTTGAACGATTATCTAGCCACACTTGAATCTCTATCTCCCCATAATAAACAGTTCTATCTGCTGGGCCGTCTGTAGGATCTGCGACTCGAAATTTATCTTGATTCATCCGACTTCCTCGCGGTCGCCCTATTACTCGACGCTCTCCCGTAGATGAGCCTTGTCCCGGATTCGTTGCATTTAGTTCTGTGAAAAAGCCAAAGATTTGCGATATAAAAAGACTAAATATCAATTTCTAAATGAACTACATGAAAATTCTAAACTAAAAATCTAAAAATAAAACAATTATGCAAAAACGATGTTCGTCGCCTATTAGCCTCTTGTTTTATCTGCCCCTTTCTATCACTTCCCCATATTTTCCCTTTTCTGCGCCTAAGGCATAAGGTGAAGTTGGTAGAGTACAGCTTGAAGTCGATTTCCCTCCCGGGTGAAAAATACGACGAATGGATTGTTTTGGTTAAATTCTAACCACTGCCTTATTTCAAGATTGTTCGTTAAATCCGACCTTGGGCTTTTCTCTGATAGGTACGGCAGTGACTCAATATACATTTTTCCCCCTAGTACTTGAGAACGAAAGAAAGAAAACTTGTAAAATATCCGGGTTTTTTCAAGATCCTTGGAGCGATAAAATTCAGAGAAATAAAGCTTGTTGCTGAGGAAATTATTATTTTCACGAAAAATATTAATTTTCCGAAAGGGGAAAATCTGCGGATAGCAGAATACAGCATTTGAATGGGGAGAACTGTTCGCAAATTAATATTTCCATTCACAATTCTGACATCATAGAAGCGTCCTAAGAGCTCATCATATATCCTGAAGACCCACGACTTGATGATGTTGAACCTAAATTTTGCGAAATACGTCGCGAAATGGAGAAAAAAGGGTAGAAAATTGACATGTTGTGTGTGTTTTTTGTTTTCAATTGGGAAATAAACTTCTGTTTAGTATTATTCAGACAGATTTAGAGGAGGAGTTGTAGAGGAAAAGGAAAGGCGGGACCATATTAGGAACAGGCGAAGTGTATTTACTAGTATATGCAGATGAAGTAGTGCTAGTACCGGATAATGAAAGAGGTATGAATCTGACGATGAGAGTGTTTGATGACCATGTGAGGGAAAGGGTTTAACCGTGAATTCGAAAAATATAAGATGTTGTGTTTCAGAAATAAAAAGGGTAGATCAGAACAAAAAAGGAAGATAAATACCGGGCTGATGGAATTTGTGGAGGAATTTTGTTACCTAGGATTTTGGTTCGAATCGAGAGGAGAATACGAGCTGCATGTGAGAAAGAGATCAGAATGCGTAAGTAAAGTAATGACAAGTATAAGGTATACGAAAAAGGAGGTTCAAGGACAACTGTAACATAAGAGTTCGGATGTTCGAAGCGTTAGTATCGTCAGTGGTAAGCTATGGAATAGAAATTTAGGTATGGGGAGAACATAAGAGAGAGGAAAGTTTGCATGAGAGATTTTTTTATCGGGTTTTGGGAGTGAGTTGGAGCTGCCGAAGTTATGTGCTGAGGGAAGAAATAGGACGACAAAAAATGGTGGTCAGGCAAGTGAAAAGAACCTGTAACTTAGAAGAGAAACTAATGAGGGGAAAAGGAAGCAAAATTTTACAAGTATGTGCTCGGGAAGTTAGGGATAAAGAGAGGAGGAGTAACGTGGGGCATTAGAAATAGGAGGAGGAGAGACATGTAATAAGGTTTGAATGTGGTATGCAACTGTTGGGTAGAGAATAAGAGAAAATAGAGGAAGAAATAAAAGCAAGGTAAAAGGAGGAGAGATGGAAAAAAATCGCAGATTCAAGGTACAACAGCTGCTACAGAAAGTTTAAGAAGAAAGGGGAACCAGAGTACCTGAAAAAGATTAAAAAGGAGAGTATATGAAATAGAGTGGTAAGATTCAGAATGGAAGAAGGTATAAGAGCATATAAGTATTGGATTAATGAAGAAGAGAATCGGTGTAGAGTATGAAGGTATGAGCAAGAAACATGGTTGCATGTGTTAGAGAGGTGTACAGGTCGCGAAGGGGATTGGGTGAGCGTAGAAGAGAAAATGAGACCGATTCTGAATGAAAATGGTCAGAAGTAGAAATGGATGAAGAAGCTGGAAGATCTGAGAGAGAGAACAAGTTGCACAGGGTGGGAAAATTAGCCAAAGAAGGACTCCTAAAGAAGGAGAATTACAAAGTGGTGTTGGGGAATAGAGTCCAATTTTGAAATTGATAGTGATAAGAGGAAATGGAAGCCAAGAGCAAAGTCGCAAGCTTTTAGAAATTGAATTTCCTCACTTTCCTATAATTATTGGGCGTAAAAAATCATATTGAAAACACTAGCAGCAATAGAAGTACCCTGACAGGACTCCTCTGAGTAACCTGATATGTGTGAGTTAGGTGCGTTTCAAAAGGACCACGGGTCCAGGAGTTCCATTGCGATAATGGGGATCCCTATTATTCGGTGGGTCCGGTTGAATATGGGGTCCTGCGGAATAGGGTCCTGCGCGAGATAGGAAAGGTCTTGTGAAATAAGAGGGTCCCGAGAGATAGGTTGTGACCCATGAGATAAGGGTTCAAAGGTGAGGGGGTACCGAAGGAAAAAGTACGACGGACAGATGAACGGACACGCAACTGAAACTATTAGGGAGTCCACTCGTGGCTACTGAGCCCTGAACATTTTGATGAATTTCAACAGAAAATATTAAGCCCGTATAAGTGATTAGGGTCAAAACCTGAAACTATTAAAATTCACGATTGCAAATGCATGATCGTTCGAAAATGAATAATGAAGTATAAGAGGAACAAGTAAAATAACGTTTAATTATCGCGGTGCCTTGAATTGAGAAATTTTTTCAGCCTGAATAGAGAAAACGTTGTATAAACGGAAACAAGTTCATTTAAAACTATATTCATAGTATGTGATATGCTTACAGCTAAAACGAATATTTGAGCAAAACCAATCTGTGTTCATTCTACCTTATCTTTACCACAGCTTCATTTACAATACGTCAACGTATATAATTATCACGCAAATCTGAACCTGTATACATTATATTTTCAAATGCGTGAGTTTATATATAACAATTTAAGCTGAATAATTTTAAGCAAAATAAGTTTGGAATTAGTAAATAAATACCAAAATCTTTTAGTTTTGCTGTGGTCACAGATTAACATCTTACAGTGTTTGAAATTAAATAATTGACAAAAGCTTAAGGAATAAAATAATATTATTTATCGGAAATATGAAGAGTATGTGAGTAGAACATCAAAAATTTCAAAGCGTAAAAGCGAAAAACTGTAAAATTGGGCGAATCGTAAATCGAGGCGTCTTTGCGTCTAACACATGTTAATATATAAGTGTTCAATAATTGCGCATTTTGAACTTCAACTTAATTGTCTGAAAGTTTTTATTATCGGAATATGTAATATTTCATATTTAGATTTGAGATTTATATCAGGTTGAGCACACTTACCAGCAAATCGCAGAAAAATCGCAATTGTAAGGAGGAGCGTACTGATAAGGATCTTCATATTTTCAGATAGATTTTTTCAACGGTGAATAAGAATGATTTGGCATATCCACTGTTATATATAGCAATCACTATCAGAGTACTCATCGTTGTAATTAACCCACACACTTTCAAAATTATGAACATTTTCAGTGTGTGGCGACTACGTGGAACAAACATAAAGATAGACCTTGTACGCTCCCCTTCTGCTAATAAAATAGCAATAGTTTAAGAGCTGATGTAATTTTCCTCCAGCTGGGAGTATAAGACCTAGTTAGTGGCAAATACATCTGGTAAATGACCCTTCTTCTGAAACCCATGAATATCAAACGTCATGCCTGGGGTGTTTGGACAACTGGACATGTGAAAAATTGAAAATTTCAAGTGATAGTGTGAGAGTCCATTTTTTTCTAAGATCGACTATTGATGTCCCAAGTTTATTATTATTTGATCGCCAGACCGGTAGAAAATAAATTCTGAATATTTTCTTTAGCGCGATTGCATTGATCGTTACAAATTTTTAAGCATATTTTAAAAAAAGTAATTGGTGTCACAAAATTCAACCAAAATAACTCACTCATATTTCTTCTAAGAAGCCAGGAGTGAAGACCTGCATATATTTGGAAGAATCGCAAAATGTATTATCTGCAAGAAAAATCTCTTTCAATATTGAATCATTGTATAAAAAATTCTAAGACATTTGAAAACATAAGCAATATTAATCCTTCTGAATTTGACAATGAAATACGTACACCCTGAAACTTTAAAATTTAAGAATGGAGCATTACAAATTGAACCGTTGAACCGCGATTGTTCGCAATTAAAAAAAATAGAAGCCCTTTTGGAATTATGAAAATTTTAGTTGGTATCTTATTCATTTAAGAGAATTTAAAAATTTGCAACGAAAGAGTTTAGTTTTCAAGCTATAAGGTAAAAAAAGGATGTTAATGTTTAATAAAAAGCAGTCGAATTAAACCAAGAAGAATGAATTCTCAACAAGAAATTTGACAGTTGATATTTGAACTAGAATATAATTTGAAGGAATTTCTGTAAAAGCAGTTCCACCTTCAACCAACGAATTTAATTTCATATCAAGACTATTTTCTTTCTTCCCAAAAAGACGAATTTACAACAAATATATCAACTTGTGAATTTTGAGGCTGATGGTGGTCCTGACCGAACCCAACCGAAACGGACATAGGCTGACTCTGAACGTAAACAGTCAGATGCGTGTAAACTGTGTTTCCGGTAGAACGAGGAAGAAAGCTTGTTGCTACACGTTAAAATAAATGTTTTACCTTCTCACGCACTTTACACGTTTGCGGGCCGTTGAGCATCTCGTTTAAAAGTAGAGCTTTCTCCTGAATAATCAGTCCAGATACTCTCTCGCTCACTTGATTAAAACATTTCAAGACAGCAGCATCCAAAGAACATGAATTTTTTCACAAAAACATCTCACGTCAACCCTGCAAGTTGGGAAGCACGCACTTCTGCGTAATCGCATGTAATGCATGCGACGTAGTTTGATAACTAGACGTACTAAGCAGTTATTTAACAGAAAATAACTCACTTTTATAAATATCAGATTAACTGTCCATGAAAAAGACAGTTTGTACTATTCTCACGTCAACACTTGACAGACTGACATTAAAAAACACTACAGTGGGACTCTGATGTCCGAATTTGATCGAACCTCTCTTTCTACTCTCTATCTGTCCATCCAATTCTTTTTTTTCTACATTGCTTTCTTTATCAAATCTCAGAGGCTGTTGGCGACAGCCAACGACAGTGCCACCACTTGAGAAGGAATTTCAATTTCAATTTAATATTAACAATGAATCTTATAGTAAATAATTTGTTTAATTCTCAAACAACGAAAAAAAAGAAGAGAATCTTTCATTCTCGTTTCACCCTAGGTTTCTCAAAGAGTTATTTTAGTGAATAGAATTTTTTGTTATTTCCACATTGCACTAGCCTAAGATGAACAGGTCAAAATGAAAGACATTATTTCGAGGGAAAAATCCATACGGCATCAAAACCCTGATTTATTGAATCATATAAGAAGTACAAAGCTCATAGAAAGACGTGAAAGAAGACCGTTGCACTCGACACACACACACACACACACACACACACACACACCCCGCCCAATTCGGTGATTCACATTCTTTGAAGCGTTCGAAGAAAAGACTCCATAACCAGAAGGTGGTTATAAGAACCACGATGCGACTGTCCTGAGACAGTATACAAAGATACGATTGTGACTACCCGTTGGTAGTCGAAAATGTTTCAAATGCGACTACCCGAAGGTAGTGGAAAAGGTTTCGAATGCGACTACCAGAAGGTAGTGGAAAATGAGACTAAACTCGATGACCGTACACGAGGGAGCTCTACCAGCTTTAGCCGAACTACAATGACCACGGTCGTCCGACTCCAATGTATTTTCTTGCCTAGATATTTGTTGCGCCAACAGAGCCATCTTCAGTTGGACTTGAGAAAATATTCCCCCTTTCAACCCGCAACCCTGCCCGCGAAAATTTGAAATAGTTCTTTGAATTGTTTTCCTTCTATTACAATATTATTCAATAATTCATATTAAATTTATGAAGGTCCATCAATAAAATTAAGAAAAACAAACCTTCGTAAGTTTACTATGAATAATTGAATAATATTGTAAAAGAAGGGAAGCAATTCGAAGAACTGTTACAAATTTTCTCATCTCACACATAAAAAGCAATTTTAGCACGACTAGAGTGGAATTTTCAACACGAAAAGTTGAATTATCAACAAAAAGATGAATTCTCTACGAATAATTGAGAAGTTGACATTTCAACAAAACAAAAACAAATTTTCAGCAAAATAGTTAAATTTTTAGCAAAATAGTTAAATTTTCTGTAAAATAGTAAAATTTTCAAACAAAATAAAAATAAATTTTCAACAAAATAGTTGAATTTTTAACTAAATTTTTAAATTTTCAAAATACAAAGATGAATTTTTAACCGAAGCGACTAATTTTGAACCAAGAAGATTAATTTTCTACCAAAAAATACAAATTTTAAACAAAATACATATATTTTCAACTAAATAGTTGTATTTTCAACTCAAAAAGATTTTCGTTTATCTTTTTTAGCTGTTGTCTCCTAACGATTATACTTTTAGTTAAAAATTTCATAGAAAATTGATTTATTTAAGTGGAGGTTGAACTACTTTCTTTTTTTCTTGTTGAAAATTCATCATTTAAATTAAAAATTTATCTTTTTCCTTGAAAATTAATTGCTCCAATTGAAAACTGAACTATTCCATTTTTGGCTGAAAATAAATTTTTTTGAAATTGTAAATTCAACTTCTTGGGTAAAAATCGAACCACTTTGTTAAAAATTGATTTTTTGTTGAAGGTCTAACTCTTTGGTTGAAACTTTAACTGTTTTGTCGGAAATTAGTTGTTTTTTTTTCAGTATTTTGAATCAATTTTCTACCTCAAAATGTAACTCTTACATTTTTTTTATTGAAACTTGATCTTTTGTAGATTCCTCTTTATTGGTAAAAAACTGATATTTTTGCTTAAAATTTCTACTCAACTATTTAAAAATAATAAACTGCAACTATTTGGTTGAATATAAACTTTTTTGGTGACTAATCAATAGTTAAGGGTTGAAAATGCAACTTTTTTATAACAAAATTGTCTCTTGGCTTAAAAGTTCAACAATTTGGTTGACATTTTTTTTCTTTCTCTTCTAAAAAATTCAACCGTTTTGTAGAAAATTTGCTTTTCGGGTCCAAAATTTGTATTTTTGAAATTACAGTGTTAAAAATTTATTTTCTTGGTTGCAGATTCATTATTTTTGTTGAAAAATCAACTATTTTGTTGAAGTACCTTTCAACTCAAAATTTACCTTCTTAAGTTGAAAATACAACTTTTTATTTGAAAATGTATGTATTTTGTTTAAAATCGGTCTTTTTCGGTAGAAAATTAATCTTTTTGGTTCAAAATTAGTCGCTTTGGTTACAAACTCATCTATGTACTTTGAAAATGACAACATTTGGTTAAAAATGTATCTATTTTGTTGAAAATGTAAGTGTTTTGTTAAAAAATTATCCTTTATGCTTAAAAATTAAATTGTTTGTTGAAAATTCGTCTATTTGGATAAAAAGTTCTTCCTTTTGGATATAAAATTAACTTTGTTTGTTAAGAACTAAACTGTCTTCTAACAAATTCAATTATTTCGTTGAAAATGCGCAATGTACCTAGCAAAAATAGGAACGTACAAACACTTTGAGGTTAAGAATTTAAACTTTACATGACGTCACAGAGCTCTTCGTTTCTCGAGTCCAACTGAAGATGGCTCTCAATGTTCCCCAACCTTTTAAAATCATAAAATGATCAGTTTGTATTCTATTTCTAGTACTTAGCACTAATTAGTTAATTTCAAACCAGTTATTTATTTTACAAAGATAATCGAACAAGAAGTCTTTTTTGGATTTGGATATAATTAGGATACTTGAATAGTGCTTCAAATATCCTCAAAAATATTATTTTATTTTTTAACAGGCTGGCCGCAAAACTTTATTATTATTATTATTATTATATCATTAACTTAATTTTCAAATTCCCTGACTTTTCCCTGATTAATTTTTCATCTTCGCACACCAATAATATTTAAAGACCTTTCTAATCTTGTAACTTTTTAATATAGGATCTTTTACAAATGAAATAAAATAATTTTAAATTACAAATTATAAATTTTAAATTTATTATTCTCAGCGTTGCCACAGTCTAAACTCTAAGCCCTAAGTTACTTGAGAAAAGTAAAAAAGTGCCATATTTAAACCGAAAAAGGGACAAATGCCTAACCTAATAAAAAAAAAAAAAAATCAAAAGAATTTGATGAGATTTATAAGGAGTCCAGGTGAATTGTAAAAAATTCAGGATAGATTCATAAGATTTCAAAAAAATTCAAGTTAGATTTAAAACAATTCAAGTGAATTGGGGAAAAATAAAAAAATTCCATTGATTTCAGTAAAATTAGAGTGAATTTAAGGGAAATGAGAAGAATTCGATGAAATTCATAAAAACTCATGGTGAATTTTAAACACATTTAAGTGAATTGAAAATAATAAAAAAATATGAAAAAATGCATTCTGAATTCAAGGTGAATTTGAAAGACTTGGGGATAAATTAAACTAAATAAAAAAAGCCATTGAATTGAGTAGCATTGAGAAAATTTAAAAGAATTCAAGTAAATAAAAAAAATTCATGAGAATTCCAAAGAATTGAGGATAAATTAATAAGAATTTAGGTTGTATTACTGTATTCCAATTGAATTAAAATGAATTGCAAAACATATTTGAAAATCTCTTCAAATCTTTGAAACCCTAAAAAATCAATTACTTCTGAAGAATCAATTCGTTGAAATTCATTAAAATATTATAAAATCCCGTGCATTCTACGAAATTAGATATTTTCTGAAATCTTGAAAAATATATTAGAAAATTCTTTAAAACCCCATTAATTTTGTTCTTAAATCCCTATAAATCATTCACATCCATGGAAAAATTCCTTGCAAACTTTTTTAAACTCTTGAAAATCCCATGGAATTTTGAAAAATACCCGAAATACTTTTAAATCATTTGAAGTCACTTCAAATTATTGAAATATGTTAAAAATTTCTTGAAATCTTTTAAAATACTTTAAAATATTTAAAATCCTTTGAAACTTTTTAAAGGTCTTGAAAATTCCTTGAAATTTTTAAAAATACCCTAAAACCTTTAAAATTCTTTGACATTCCTTTCAAACATTCCCTAAAATATTTCAAATCCTTTAAAACCTTTTCAAATCTCTTGAAATTTTTTAGAGCTCTTGAAAATTCCTTTGCATTTTTAAAAATACCCTGAAATTTCTTAAATTCTTTGACTTCCCTTTTAAAATTTCCTAAAATATTTCAAATCCTTTAAAACCTTTTAAAATCCCTTGAAATTTTGTAGAGCTCATGAAAATTCCTTTGATTTTTTAAAAAATATCCTAAAATGTTTCAAATTCTTTGTCATCCCTTTTAAAAATCCCTAAAATATTTCAAATCCTTGAAACTTTTTCAAGCTTCTGAAAATTCCTTAGAATATTTTAAAATATCCTAAACATTTTTAAATGGTTTGAAATCCCTTCAATTGATTGAAATCTATTAAAAATGTCTTAGAATCTTTCAAAATACCCTAAAACATTACAAAAGAATTCAAGAACATTCAAAAATGGGTTAATTTATTGAAAGAAAAGTGATTAAACTGATGTTTTCATTTTTAAAAAGTGACTACTGTGACTTTACCTTAAAAAAGTGACTATAAAGCGATTTGAGAAAGAAAATCCCTGACTTTTTCCTGATTTCCAGGGTTTTCCTGATCTGCGATCACTCTGCTTGAAATCTCCTCAAATATCTGAAGTCATTTGAATTCACATGAAGTCACTTGAAATCACTGCAATTCTCTTGAAATCTCCTGAAGTCAGTGATATCTTCTGAAATCATTGAAATATCCTACAGTATCTTGAAGTCAGAAACACCAGATCAGGCGAAATGTCAACCCATCGCCAAAAGCAAATAAGATGAAGAAAAAACTTACTTTTTTTCGTTGGAATGAGCTTCTGTAAGCAGCCGAGAACTCAGATGTCACTGCGATTGGCATCTTTGTCCCTTTGAAATGTTAGTTTACGCGTTTACGGCCAGCCCGAAGTAAAATATTTTATAAAGTTATTAAAAAATTGTTAGATGTATAGGTTTATAAACTTTCGAAGTGAAAATTTTTTAAGAATTTTTATCCTCAAATGAAATATCCTGCTCAATTTGTTTTTCTTCTTTTCCAGATTTTAATTATTTCAGGTGAATAATGAAAAGTCTTTAAATATGACAAACTTCATAATTGAATTTTGTAAAACACAGTCGTAGAAAATAGTTTCAGCTTCTTTTTTAAACTATGTTTAAAAATTCGAGGTAGAGAAATACAATCCAATTAATAATTAAACTCAATACATTTATTGGCACTTGCATAGAAAATTAACGCAATTCAATCGTTCACATATTTTTTAAACAAACTAGAATCTAGTATTCTAGTGCCTTTTGGAACTTTGAGGTAAGAGTACCACAACACTTAATTATAAACATATTGTCAGCGAAGACATATTAATATTATCAGAGCTTCTCTTAATTATCAGTCTTGACAATATTTATAGGCACTGTTTCTCTCGTAAATACTTTGAAGTTTTTAAAAAAACTATTTCACTTTTATCACAAGTAATAATACTATTTAGTTTCATTCTGGTTTCATTAGTAAGTTTATAAGCTCTCTTATCAAAAGAAGCATTTCAAGACTACTTCTTGCCTTAAAGTTAAACGCTTTTAAAGTATTACTCACATACGAATCTAGAAATCTTTTAATCGTTGATAAAATTGTAAGTCTTGTTTTTCAATTATTTACATTAACACTAGTTAAATAACAAATCTTTCCCGTTTCTTTGCAAGATTCGAGCTCCACAGTTTTTTCCAACTTTTGGAAACGCCACCCTGAAATAAAAATTCAATTTATTGTCCCTATTCTCTATTCTATATATATTTTTTATCATTCGAATCTCTAGGCATTTTGTCATACAGAAGTTTATTAGTACCTTTGTTTTACACAGAATATTAAATTCTAGGTCGTTTCCCTGTTTTGTCCCGGTGAATGGAACTCCTGTTCCATGTCAAAAATTCTCTGTTCTAAGTCAAATAATAATTCGTTGCGAAAATTCCCTGTCCTAAATTCTAAATTATAATTCTTTACAGGAATTACCTGTTGACCAGTGAAAATGATACTTCTTTAGGGAAATTTCATGGATTATTTTGGTAAATTTCCTTTTTATAAATAATAATTACAATTATTTTCAAGAATTTTCCCATACCATGTCAAAAATGACCTGTTCCAAGATAAAATAATTATTCTTTCTACAATTCCCTGGTCTAAGTCAGACTTATATTTATTTACAAAATTTTCTAATATTTGGAAAAGGGAAGTTTCGAATTCTGGAAAATTTTTATTTACAAACAAAAAATTATTAAATTCAAACAAATTCTGATTTGGAACAAGGGATTTTCAAAATCAAACGAATTCTGACTTCGAACAGGAATTGTTTGTGTAAATTTCCTCTTTATAAATCAGAATGACAATTATTTTTCCAAAATTTCCCGTTCCATATCAAAAATATTATCTGTTCCAAGACAAAATTATAATTCTTTACTAAATTTCCAGTTCTAAAGTCCCAAAATTTTGAAGGAAGTTTCAACTTCTGGAAAATTTTTATTTGCAAAAAGCAGAACGGGGATTGTTTTTGTAAATACCCTTTTTATAAATCAGAGTCAACGTTATTTTCCAAAATTTCCCGTTCTATGAAAAAAATTACCTGTTCCAAGACAAAATTCCCTTTTGCGAATCAGAACTGTATTTATTTACAAATTTTTCTATTATAATTCAGAAATATAGTAACTCCCTTTTTCCAAAAACTTAGAACGGGGATTTTTTTAAATTCCCTTCTAAATCAGAATTAAAAGTCTTTTCAAAAGTTTCCGTTCCATTTAAAAAATGTCTTCACAGAACTTCCCTGTCCTACAGTAAAAATTATAATTCTGTACGAAATTCTCTGTTCTAAACTCAAAATTATATATACAATAGCGGTCAAAAGTTTGGGTTCATCTCTTTTTTGATGATTGATTAAGTTCTCTTAATTTTAATTATGTCAGAGCTAAAAAATTTTCTCTTAAAATAATTCTATGCTCTCAACATTTCCTATCAAATGAGCCCAGGATGAAGCCAATTCGTTCATTTTTAAAGTAGATATTGAAAAAATAGCGTGCATTTCAATGTTTTCTTAAATTTTCAATAACTTCCTCGACAATCAATATTTTTTAATGTTTTTGGGCTCATTTTTAAGCTATTTTTCCACAGAATCGCAACAGCTTATAAGCATAATTTTGAAAAAATTTCCTATCACAGAGCAAGAACAACAGTTGCAAGTTAGTTACAACAACAGAACAGCAGTTACAACTTCAAGTTCTTGTACTGTGATAGGAAATATTTCAAAATTTATTCTCATAAGCTATTGCGAAATATACTGTGGAAAAATAGCTTCAAAATGAGGCCAATAACATTAGAAAGTACACTATTTTTACAGTATCTACTTGAAAAATAGACAAATAGGCTGCATCCTGGGCTAATTTTATACAGAATTTTGAGAGCATTTAATCCTTCAACAAACAATTTTGTTAGCTCTGACATCATGAAAATTAAGAGAACTTAATCATAAAAAAAGAGGTGAAACCAAACGTTTGACCGGTAGTGTATTTACTGAAATTCATTCTCCCAAACACAGAACTATGATTTTTACTTAAATTTCCTGTTCTTGAACAAAAATTAAAATTCTTCTCATGAATTTCGGTATATTTCTTTTATTTATTTCCTATCCTAACTCAGAATTATAAACCTTTTAGAAAATTCTTAAAGTCGAAATTATAATTCTTTGCTGAAATCCCCCGTCCCAACTTAGAATTATAATTCCTTTAGAAAATTCTCTGCCCCAAGTCACGATTTTAATTATTTTGGAAAATGAATCGAATTTTGTTAAATTTTCAACCAAGAAAGATGAATTTTCAATCCAAAAGGACGATTTTTCTATCCAAAAAGACGAATGTTCAACAAAACAGTTGAATTATCGACCAAAAAATATGTCTGTTTAAAACAATAATTGAATTTTCATTCAAATGACAAAAAAGATTAAATTTCAACCACAAACAATTGCACATTCATCCAAACAATTGAATTTTCAAACCAAAAAAAAACAAATTTTTTAGAAGGCAATTGAATTATTAATCTGAAAAGCTTAATTTCTGTCAACAAAAATAATTTTCAAGGGATATAGATGAATTTTCAACCAAATAGTTGAATTTAAAAGAAAAAATTATTTTCAAACAAACAGTTGCATTTATGTCCAAATAATAGTTGAACTTTCAACAAAATGGTTCAATTTTTAACAAAATAAATTTTTAACCAAAAAGAACTATATTTAAACCCGAAATAGATGAATTTCCTTATTGGGTTTTCTTACTTGATAAATATTTTTACAGATATTTTTTACCATTAAGGTCATTTTATTATGTGCTGCTGTTGAAATTAAAACTAACCATTATTTTATAAACTTTAACTTTTTTTAAACGTTAACGGTTTTATTGAAAATTAAACAAAATTCCTGATCCAGTGACCACCCCGATTATTGAGGAAATGGTTGGACTTGAAAAAGTAAAAAAAAAAGGTCGGGGAAATTTCAGAAAGAAGCATATGTTCACCATGAAAAATCATAAAATTTAAATCGCTAACGGGGTAAAACCCGTACCCAACCTTAGCGGTCACTTTTATAGCTTTAAATTTAAAAGATTCTGTCAATTTTTCAACTTCCTTGCCTTTTCTTAATGACTTAATGTATGTCATTTCTACATTAAATAAAAAAATTTAATTTATTGAATTTCTTTTGAAATTTAATATATTCCATATAACTCCGTAATTAATTTTTATGGATAAATTTCATATTATATTATTTCATACCATATAAATTATAAAGCATTCAGTATTACATTACTTCTAAAGTTAATAATTATTATTTTAATTTAGTGCATGTAAATACGACTACTTAAACGATTTACGAATTCCTTACCCATGAATAAGGACCTGAAATCCGATTTCGTATTTCAACGACTAGCAAAGAAATTTACCTGTTAATTTCGCTTGAA
Source organism: Andricus grossulariae (assembly GCA_011634705.1). Classification (NCBI taxonomy): domain Eukaryota; kingdom Metazoa; phylum Arthropoda; class Insecta; order Hymenoptera; family Cynipidae; genus Andricus; species Andricus grossulariae. The sequence goes on along the minus strand of JAABKJ010007545.1, from coordinate 220,749,076 downwards.
TTGCTTGCTGAGTTTCTTGATCTCTCCGTTATTGTTATTGTCGTTTGCACGCCATTCGGCGTCAAAAAGTAGAGTATTATTAATACTAACTATCTCATTGGACGGTTGCTTCCTTTTATACATTTCTACTATGGGTATTGAGCCGTTGAACGGCCTTCTCACTGACCTCACAAGAAAATGTTGATGCTCAGGCGCAATTTCTTTCAATCGCGCGACCTTTTGTTCATCAAAAGAAGAGTACGGAACATTGTGCAATTCAATTTTTATGGCCTAAAAATAAAAAATATATAAGTAAACAGGATAAGAGGTCGTTCAACAACTACGTCAACTTCCGGTGGGGGGGTGGGCAGTTTATGATGTGGGAGATATAAATGTAAATAACAACTTTTTGAAATGCTTGAAAAAATGAAAATTACTAAATTTATTTCACAACTAAAATACAAGACTTCGCACCCTTTCCCCTATTTCCCTCTTTACCCCATTTTTTAAAGAATTCCTCCTTTTTTCTATTTTCTCATTTTTTCGCTTAATTCTTCTTAAATGAAAAGTCTAATATTATATTTTGCGTTCAGAATTCATCTCTTTTGGTTAAAAATTCTACTATTTGGTTGAAGATTGAACTATTTTGTAGAAAATTCATTTTTTTTTAGTGGAAAATTAATTTTCTTACCTGACAATTTATCGTTTTTAGTTGAGCATTGACCGTTTTTAGTTGAAAATTCAACTGCTTGGTTGAAAGTTGAACTATTTTATTAAAAATTAATTTTACTGGATTAAGATTTTACTATTTTGTTGAAAATTAACTACATACTTGATTGAAAGCTCAACTATTTCGTTAAACATTTATTTTATTGGTGGAAAATTAAACTACTTGTTTGGAAATACGTTTTTTTGTATGAAAAATAATTTTCTTAACTGAAAATTGATCCTTTTTAGTTGAATATTCAACTAAAAAATTTTTAATTGAAAATTCAACTACATATTTGATAGAAAGCATTGAACACTGCTTCCTTAAAAATTAATTTTATATTTAAATATTTTACTATTTGGTTGAAAATTAATCGTTCTTAGTTGAAAATGTATGTATTTTGTTGTAAATTTGTATTTTTTGATAGAAAATTAATCTTCTTAATTAATGCTTCAACTACTTGGTTAAAAGTTGAACTAATTTGCTCAAAATTTATCTTATTAATTGAAGATTCATCTTTTTGGTGGAAAACTTCACTATGTTGTTGAAAGTTCGTTTTTTGGTTTGAAAATCAATTTTTTAAATTGTAAATTCAACTATTCTATTTTTCGTTGAAAATTAAAGTTTTTGTTGAAAATTCAACTGTTTTGTAGCAAATTCCTCTTATTGGCTTAAATATTTAACTGTTTTGTTGAAAATTCTCCTTTTTGGCTTGAAAATTCAACAATTTTATTGGCATTTTGTCTCATTTGAATGAAAAATCTTTATTGGTCATTAAAAATATATCTCTTTTGGTAGAAATTTTATCTTTTTTGATTAAAAGTACAACTATTTGGTTAAAAATTACTCTGCTTTGGTTGTGGATACAACTATTTTGTTAATTTATTTATTTATTTATTTAAAACAAAAAGTTTTTTCGTTGAAATAAATTATTACAATTTTCGTTGAGAATTCAGCTTTTTTGGTTAAATCCGACCGTTTTTGATTTTATATTAAAATCATTTTCTGGTTGAAATATCAACTAGTATATTTTTCGTTGGGAATTAATATTTTTTATTGAAAATTCAAATACTTGGTTTTTTAAATTCATCATTTTAGTTTAAAATTTAATTATTTTGTTAAAAACTCAAATATTTGGTTAAAAAGTTATCTTTTTTGATCGAAAATTTAACTTTTTGTTCAACATTCGTCTTATTATTTAACTACTTGGTTGTAAATGCAACTGTTTAGTTGATAATTAATTTTGATTGTTGATTAAAAGTCACGCTTTTCTTCGAATATTCAACTGCTTTTTTTTAATTCATCTTTTTGGATAGAAAGTTCGTATTTTGTGGTAGAGAAGTTGTCTTTTTAAGTTGAAAATGAACGCTTTTGTTTCAATTTTAACGTTCCAGTTTGAAAATTCAACTGTCTTTAAAAAATTCTTCTTTTTGGCTTGAAAATTCAACTATATGTTTAAAAATGCAACTGGCTGTTGTTGAAGTTTATTATGTTTTCTTTGAAAACTCAACCGTTTGGTTGAAAATTATTCTTAGCAGGTTCAAAGCAGCTTTGTGTGATGAACTGGGACGAAGTAGGGGAGGGGTGGAAAGTGTTCAAAATAGTGTGACGTAGTTTTTGAATGGCCCCTAAGACAAATTCAACGAAACAATTCAGTTAAAAAGTGAATTAAAGAGTTCTACTCACTTGGGCAGGAAAATAAGCCAAAAATGGCGAAACCTCTTCCAAATCTACCAATTCGTTTACACTGACCGTCATAATTTTCCCGGAATCAAGCAGACATACGTCGACTTCTGTAGTTCTTTTGTTAAGATTAATTATACCCACTCGGTACCATTTTCCATCTTCAGGGGATTTAATCAAATATAACTGCATACACTCCACGTACTTTGCAATGAATTTGCTCAAATTTTGGTTCAGTTTCTTTTCGGCCAGCGAGCTTATACGGTTTTCTAAATACTTCAAGTCATCGTTCCTAAGTCGAACATAAACTTCTCCATTTTGGCTGATATGGGTTACAATAACTTCAGTAATGCGTCGTTCCTGCAAATCAAAATATTAAATAATTTTGGTGAAATCTTGGGCTTTAAAACAGGATGGCCGCTTTAATCGAGGAAAAAATTCCCGGTCATTTCCAGGTTCACAAAATTTTGCACAGTCATTGAAATTTGAAGATTTGAAGTATTTTAGTTTGCTAAATATTTAAAACAATCAAAATAGAACTCTTTTGAATTTCAAACTTTTAAAACTAAAGATTTTTTTTTTAATTTATACACTCATTAATTTACACGTATAAAATGGAAGCTTTTAACATTTTTCAATTTACAAATTTTTAATTAAATACCGTTAAACTGCAAAATTAAAACATTTAAAACTTTTTTAAACTTCAAATATTCATTCAAATATTTAAAAATATATAAATCAACGCTAACATTTTCAATGTTCCATTTTAAAAATGAATCAACTTTTTAAATTTTCAATATTATATCATTTTAAGCAATTTTAAGTTAGAAACATTAAAAATTAACAAATTAAAATATTTTTTTTAATTGAATACTTTTTACATTAGAAGTTAAATTATTTTAATTTTAGGACTTTAAAAATGAATAATTTTTCGATTTTTATTTATACATAAAAACTTTTTTTGTAATCTTTTTAAATATTCTCTAACATTATGTTTTTTTTAGAATTAGAAAGCATTACAAATTTGCTGAGGAATCTTAATACAAATTTTTTATTATCGAAAAATCATTCAAAATGCTCAAGAAAATTTCCAAATTGTATTGCAATATCTTCAAAAAACTATATTTTGTTCAAAAATTTGTTAATCTTTTGAGGTTTGCAATTGCTTTTAAATCTTTTAAAAACTTCTAAATATCTTTAAAAATGATTCGAATTTTTTTTTGAAGTTTTTAATAAATTTTGCAAAATTAAAAAAATTGTCTTAAAATCTTCCAAATTATTTTTTGACAGTTTTGGATATCTTTTAAAATATTCTCTTAAAATTAATTTTTCAACATACAAAATAATTTTCAATTTTACTAGGAATTGAAAAAAAAAAATTATTCTTTTGAAATCTTCTAAATGCTTTTAAAAGCTTCCATTTCTTTCATGTACATTTTGGTAACAATTTTTTGAAATCTTTTTAAGTTTTCAATTATTTTATAATATTTTAAAAACTTCTAAATATCTCTTAAACTTACTTGAATTTTTCCTAAACTATTAATTATTCAATTGATATTTATTCCGAACTGTCTAAACTAGTTTTAAATTGTTAAAATCTTTTAAAACCTCTAAATATCTCTTAAACTTAATCAAATTTTTTCTAAATGATTAAAATTGTTCAACTGTTATTTATACATCAAAATTAATCAATTTCATTGACAAATAAAAATTTGTGAATTAGAATAATTGTAACGTTCAAGGTTTAAATTTAGGTCTCCGAAATGTTAACGATTCAACGATTTATGTTTTAAACAATTCAGTCCACATTGCTAAATATTAAAAAATTGTTTTGTTTTTCTTGATTAAAAATTTTCAAATTGATTGGGTTAAAAATGGAATATTTAAGACTGAAACTACATTTAAATTGGATTTGAAGTTCAATAAACGCGTTAAATTATGGATCTACTAATTTAAAATTATTTAAAAATTGAAAATAGTTTATAAAGCTTCAATCGAACGTTTACATTTGTTAAATTACTAAGGTCTCCGAATCGAAACAGTTCCATTTTTAAAGTTAAAAATTAAAATCGGCATATTGTTAAATTTTAAACAGATTCAGAATCTTCATGTAAAATTTTCCATTTTTAATAGGCGAACTACAGGTCAATTTTAAACAGCAATAATTTATATTTACAGTTGATCAACTTGAAACGTTTTTTGTCAAAAATTGTCAACTTCAAAAACGCTTTTAATTTTAAAATGTTGAAGTCTTCAAAACTGCTTTTTAAAATTCTTTAAATCAAAAATATACCCTTAAAATTAAGACCGAAAATGGAAAATTTTGATGGTAAAAGATGTTAGGTATACATTGTAAACTTAATGACTTCGTAGTTTAAAAAGTTAAAATAAAGAAAGAAGTTGAAATCAACTTATTTTAAATTGCATTATATCATGTTACAGAAAATTTGGGATATTTCAAGTGGTTGGATAGATTTTTCTTCTAAAAATTGGTAAAATTCCTGGTCAAAAAATAAATTCACTGCCATTTTCCAGTGTTTCCCGGTTTCTCGATCCAGCGGCTACCCTACAAAGGGAAGCTTATCAAAATTAACACACCGGCTTGAGCTGGGGATCAATCATGCATGACTTTATGATTTCTATAGACATAGCCTTATTCAGATTGACAAGATCTGGACCTTGGCTGTCATAGAAAATAACGGATTTACTTCCATCCTCGGAATTAGAACTCTGAAGGTTCACGCAGAGATGTTGATCCAGAAGGTAAGCCTGTGCAACTACTAGAGCTTCTTTATAGTCTTCAAAATCTTCTAAATCGTACACAGAGAGCCTCACAGCCTAAAAAGAAGTACGAACAATTAAACCTCATAATCAGGGAATCCTTTTGTTTATTATATTAATATCGCACCAAGAACATCTGCGATGCAAAAAATATGCCAAGCACAACAGCATATATGCATTTGTGAAATCAAAGTTGGCCAAGTAATTTGGAAAAAATATTCATCATAAAATGTATAATGCAACTTTTTTAAAAAGTACCCTACAGAAATTCTTAAATAAATTTTAAGATATCATATTAGACATTATAAAACTTGGCGGGCTTATATTATACCATAAATCTCCCATTCCCAGTAATTTTTTTATTCAAATCATTTTACTTAACATTCAATCCCGCCAAGTTTTATAATGTCTAATATGGCTTCTTAAATGTATTAACAATTTTCTGTAGGATACATTATAAAAAAAGTTTCATTACATATTTTATTATGAATATGTTTGCGCAAATCACTTGGCGAAGTTTGATTTCACAAATTCATATAGTTGTAGTTTGCATATTTTTTTGCATCGCAGATGTTTTTGGCGAGATTTCATGTTCTTTTTTATAATTGAACAAAATAATAAGAAAGGTACGCTCAATTCATCGTTTAAATAATTTTCGTGAAAAAATAATTTAATTGATTTATTCTTTAATTCAATTAAATGGTACCATATTATTCAATTAAAATTTCGATTTTTCAATTTCAATTGAAAATGGACAGAATAGCTAGGTTCACTGAACTTAACCGATACTTTATTTTCTATAAGATTTTATAGAAATATATTTTATTCTCTCCAACCAAACGATTAACACCAAATTTTTATATGAAAAGTAAGTAGTAATAAATTCTCGATACTTATTGCAAAATTTTTCGATATCCTGAATATTTTTTAAAATTTTACCATTTTTGGCATCTCTGAATTTTTAATTTGTACACTTAATACGTAAAAATTTTAAAACTATTCAAGATATAAAAAATGCCTGCAAAATGTATCGAGAATCTGTTGCTACTGACTTCTCGTTAAAATTTTGTGCCAATCGATTCGATAGATTATGTTGCAGAGGTGAGCACAGGTGAGAAAATCGATTTTGAGTTTGGATAAAAAAAGAATTTATTATGAATTATCGTACAACAGTTAAATTTTTCACCCATGCTCACCTTTGTAGACTAATAATCTATCTAACCGATTTACATTCAATTTTAATGAGAAGTCTGTAGCAAAGGCGGATCCAGAAAATTTTTCGGAGGGGATGATTGTGAATTTTCTTCAACGAATGTATGTGAAGGGGGGGAGGGGGAGGGCTCCACATACGACTTAAAAGAACTTAAATTGAATAGAATAAGGTAACGATTTTTCTATGCTGTCTTACATGGGGTACAATTTTTCTTAAAAATTCAGCTTTTAAGGTTGAAAATTCAACTATACGATCGAAAATTCAATTTTTTTGTTCAAAATTCGACTGCTTTGTAAAAACTTCGTGTTTCTAAACAGACAATAATTTTTTTTTCAATGAAAATTTAACTTTTTAATTTTTGTTGCATTCAATTTTATTTAATTTAGAATTAAAATCTTTTCTGTTGAAATATCAACTATTGTATTGTTTATTAAAAATTCATCTTTTTAGGTTGAAAATTCGACTTCTTGTTTGAAAGCTGAACTACTCACTTAAAAATTAATTTCTTTAGTTGAAAAACGAACTATTTGGTTGAAACTTTTCGTTTTTAGGGTCAAAATTAATATTTAAACTGAAAATTTAACTACATATTTGGTTGAAAATGAACTTTTTTGTTGAAATTTCATATTTTCGGGTTGAAAATTGAACTGTTTTGTATAGAAAATTCGTCTTTTTGTCTCAACAATGTGGCAGAAAATTCAACTATATGATAGAAAAATCAACTGTTTTGTAGAAGATTCATTTTTTTAAATTCAAAATTATTTTTTTCAAATTAAAATTTAACTATTCCATTTTTTGTTAAAAATTGATCTTTTTAGTTTAAAAAGTCAACTATTTGGATGGAAATTTATGTCATTTGTTGAAAATTCGTCTTTTTTGTCTTTCATAATTCGGTTTTGTTTACACTGAAATCGCATGAAGGATCCAGATTTATGACAATATTATGTACAATTTAGACGTTCCGAACAGAGCTTCCACGCAGTATTATAAAATTTAAAACAAAATTAATCAGCGTTGGATTAGAAAACCGTCGCGCGAAACCAAGATGACCACAGAGTTGAAAATAAAAATGAAAACCGAGATGTTTTAAAATCTTATTAAATATTCTCTTAGAATTAATTTTTGAAGGTACAGAATGACATCATTTGAAATAATTTGATATTATCTTATTATATAAGAAGTAGTAGACTTCAGAAACAACGACCATGGTTCCTCAAAGCAACCAATCCTGACTCAACTGTAACGTGTAAGTCATCCACTTCTGCTCCTTCTGTCCTGTAAGGTGAGCAAAAGCGAGAAATTCACGCGAGACAACATCGTACAAGATTGTTCCTTGGAGTCAGGTCTCTAGCCACGGATGACCTCACGTGGCAGACGGGAGAGTTGGAGACAAAGGTTTTACCTCTGGATACTTTTTTAGAGCTACCAAACTTTGTTGAATGACATGAGGAACAACCTTTTGCTTTCGGTTCGCGATGGAATGAGCCTGACTCTGACAAGCCGGAATCTTGTTGAGTTGGCTAAGAAATAAATCTTTCATACCTCCAAGACACTGATACGTCAAGTGGTACAGAATGAGAAATTGTAGTAGATCTTACACTGATCATTCCCCACAACGGACTCGAGTTCCCCCTAGGCGTATGGCAAGACGGGGAATAGATCAACACCATAGAGGTGCCTAAGATGGTAATATATCACTTTTAGGGCTGCAGTGTGTCTTTATGTGCCCGTAGCGTGCATACTTTGAGCATTCACTGAAAACATGTCGAAGTGATTTTGGCTCTTACTTGTATGCTCGGCAGTTGGTGTGGACTACAGGTATATTCATGATGCGCTTGCGGAAAACTAAGGTGTCTACAACGTCATCTTGGTAGGCAAAAAGAACTTTCTCAGTCTCCAATCTCAATCCAGCAGACTTGAGAAACATGTTGGACAGACGCAACGAGAGCTCTTTTCTTTGCATGATGCCGTAGAATTTACCATGAAGGGGCTCGTCAGCATGTCCCCTCAGTAGAAGCGTATGTTCTGCTTTTTGTAAACGACTTTTAGAAGATCTCAGTAGAAGCGTATATTCTGCTTCCTGTATACGACCTTAGAGCACCAAAGGTGTAAGTGATGCCAGGTCATGTGTAGTGTCGCTGGAATCACATGGGAGGTCAAGCTTTTCTTGCGGCCCTATATTCGGCACGGTATAGAAACGCCGTAGCATTGACGACTTCATGTTGACGAATGAGGCTCATAAGGGAATCTGCACTATTTAAAATTGAGCAGGCTGTAGCCAGAACAGTTTTTCAATAAACACACTCTAAGCTTAGCAATTTTAGTTATTAGTTATTTAATACGTTGTATGAAATAATTTGCGATGGTGTTGTAGGTACAAAATTAGAAGCATGGTGTTCTTTGCAGATTGTCTTTCACGGCTGTTATGCTTACACAGTGGCCGCTAGTGTTGAAGGTGACAACAGTCGCCTCTGAATGCTTTTTTAGAGCTACCATGTATCACTCTATAGGTTTTTAGTCGCTTGCTTCTTGATGGTCCATGAAGTTACTTAGAATGCGACAGGTGTTCAATAAAACCGCCTTCTGAGCTGCTGCCAGTACCCTACTGACTCCTGAATGTTCAAGATGTTTAGTGCATTTTGCGTGCACATTGCCTGTAGCCAAAATCACAATAGGACGGACAGATGCATGTTTCACATTCCTCCATATTGTCTTTACTTTATGCCTCAGCTCGCTATACTCGTGGATCTTGGTTTTATAGGTTGCCTGCAAAGTTCGGTTGAGTGGACAAGCAATGTCGATGATGTAGACTCTTTCACCTATTTTTTCGCATCACGATATTCGGCCGATTGGCTCGGATATAATAATCCGTCTGGATAGTAATATCACAACATAAGATGCAATCTTCATTTTCTAAAACAGGCATTGGAATTTATCTGTAGAAAGGCATCCATTCTGTTAAGATTCCTAGGTTTAGGGCAAGTTGCTGATGTATAATGCCCGCCACATCATTATGCCTGTGCGTATATTCTCTTCGAGCTACTACGCGAGAAGCATCAATAATGTGCTCGATGGATTTGTTGGTATCTTCACATAATTGGCGCCGGTCAACAGCGTCTTGATGTAGCACGTGTTTGCGATGATTTCTGGTGCTGTCAACCCTGTCCTCTCTCGCGATAACGAATCTTTTCGTTTTTAGAAACAGGACGCCTTTCCTCAGCGATATATAGGATGTATTATTATTCACTTTATGTAGCTCTAACTTGTTGGGGTGCTCGCCGTGGATGGCTTTCTGTCTCTACTGCGTTTCTAATTTTACAATGGTTTCTTTCCTGATTTTGGAAGCCTTCTCTGGGGAAGAATTCGACGGCGTGTAGTCAAGATCAGCTTTACAAACAGTGTTGTATAGCATAACATTACGCTTGATGTTGAAATGGTCTCGCAACTGTATAACTTGTGACTTGCACAGTTTCCTGACATCTGCGATGCCCCTAAGCCCTCTATGCCGTGGTAGAACTACACCTTCAATCACTGAATTACTTTTGTGAATTTAATGATTCTTTATTTCTACTCGAATAATTCTGTTTAATCGTTGGATGTCGGTGTTCCACCATTCGATGAGCCCAAAAGAAGCACGTGCGGGCAGGAATGGCATAGGCGTTGATTGCACCGATATTGTTAACCGAGTTAAGAGGACTCTTTAGAACCAATCTGAGTCTTGTAGTGGAGGCAGTCGTTAAGCTTTCCTTAACTATCGTTTGATGAATACCCTCAGATTCGAGAATACCCAGGTATTCATATGACTCCTTCTCAGCCATTGCCTTGATGTCATTCTCGAAACCGTTCTCTAGCTCTGCGGTCCCTAGTTCTTCTCTGGTTAAATGCACTGTTCTGCATTTATCTAGTACGAATTCCATATGGATATCATTGGAAAGCTGTCTTGTGACATCGATCACTTGCTGCAGTTTGTGGTACGAAATAGCGTATAGCTTCAGTTCATCCATGTATAGAAGATGGGTTACTTGATGACCATCAAATAGTCATGTAGTACAAAAGGTAACGCTTGCTTGTAGTTAATATATGCCGTGTGCAAGATTCCTTGATTTTTACGAGCTTGCGTCATGACAACAGCGTCTATGGTGACCAGAGCTTTACTGCCTCGCGAGTTTTTTCAATATCCTTTTTGTTCTTCTGTAAGGATGTAATTCTCGTCGCAGTAAAAATATACCTTATCTGCTATGATAGCTGTGAGGAATTGATATATTGTTGGAAGATAGGCTATCGGGCGAAAATCAGATGGACTTCAAGCTTATGCTTCTTCAGGTAACATATACGTTGTACCTTGGAACATTAGGCCTAGCATAAGATCTGGTTGTCCTATGATCTTCTGAAAACACTGTGCACACCCAGGATGCACACTATTCAGGAACTTGTACCAGAAGTTGTGCACGATGTCCTGACTTGGAGCTTTCTAGTTATTACTAGCTCTTGCTTTATCTAGTTGTATCCTAGCAGAGTTTAAATTGCTCATGTCAATAATTATTTATGTCTTTCAGTTGAGGCACTTTGGTGTCTTGCTGCTTTTTTGGCTTTACACTCAGTTCACGATAGAACCTTCTTTCATCTGCCTGCAAGGTTCGATTTTGTTGTTTTTTTTGCACTAAGACTCTTGTACCGGTGCAGTCTTGCAGTAAAAACATTAAGCCTCTGCTTTGGGCGTCTATAATCTCATTCAATATTTCTGGTGTTAATGTCTCGATGTATCGAGGGAGGATGATTTCAGTAACATGTTGTATCAGCTTGCTGGTTCTATTTTCTTCTTTATATCGAGTCAATCGACCCAATTTGTACCTGACGTTTCTAACATTCATATCTAACCTGATTTTGCATGGTGGGTCTCGCTCCCTTCCTGAAGCAAAGATTGCATTTGTAAGCCTAGCTCTAGGGCATAAAGTTGTAACGGTTGCCACAGTTGCACAGTATAGAAGAGTTTGCACCTCCAACGCAGTTTGAGTTGCGTTGAAATGCATAGGTAAAACCTTGCTGTGCAGGTGTTTTATTAGTGAACGCAGCTTATATGTGATGGTGATCTTTGGCAGAGAATGCCTTTGTATTGGTTCTACATGTCTAAACTCTAATCAAGCATGCCCAAAATTCCTTTCAAGGTTCTGTAGCTTTTCTGAGATTTCGCTGTTAAGATCATCGTTATTAATGTCCGCAAATGTTTCTAGTGGATCCGGTACTTGATGTTTATTATTCCTAGCACCTATGCCTTCAGCTTCAATCAGGTCTTTGTTTTCCACATCTTTCAAGGGAAGTTCATCAATAGGAAGCTGCTGTTCAACGTCCATTGTGATGGCATCTATTTCAACAGCCGAAAGCAATCTATTTACACATATTGATCGTGTTTGATCTGCTAGATTCTGCTCTTTCATTTTTGTGACTTGTTTTGGGTACTTAAGTAAGAAGAGTCGATGATGTTCTCTTCTTACACATAGCCCAGTTTTCTTTGCCAAAAAATGAAAGCGCATTACATCTCTGTTCATATGGTATGCCCATTTTAATCGCCTTCTTTATTGTTGAACCTCTACTTCTGGCTCTGGTTGTGCTAGGCTATGTACCTCTGAAAGATTTGGTGGTGCTGGATCATCACCAGGTTGAGTAAGAACATCAATTGCCGTTGGTTGTTCACGTGACGCGGCCCCCTGTAACTAATGTTCATGGCCGTCGTTTTTCCACGTCAAATCAACCTGTTGTTAAATCTTGATTGCTCAATATTCTGAGATGTGTAGATTAGTCCAGATGTCCTGTACTTCAGCGATAAGATCTCTTAGTGCGACTTTCTCTATTTGAGGATACTTTCCAGCAAATTTCGTTCTAAAATTATATACTTTCCCGCGTGGGGGTTCGAACTTCGCGCTTCCATGATAGAGACGCACGAATTCCTCATTAATGGTAGGATCCCACTTGATGCTCTCCAACGGCAAACGCTAGCCAAAGCATCCTCAGCAGGCACAGTTGATGTTTTACTGCTTATCGGATGTGCAATAATAGATGTTTTTTTTTGTTTAGCTGTCTGATCAGTGAGATCTGCCTGAACATCTTGCAGCTCACCATCACCAACTGGATCACCAACTGCAAATGAGTTCGATGAAACACAAACTAAAAATCGCAGTCCTCATTTTTCTAAATAAGGGAAGCCCAGTTGTCAAGAATTTTGATCAGATATAAACTAACGAATATTCTTTGCATTTTCCAGTGTATCTTATACAAGTCGCTATCTCGTGTGTCCTAAATTCTATTGCCTTCAATACTAAGCTTCAGAAAGGAAGGTATATAAGACAGTTAAGTTAATCTCGGATAAGCTTACCCAGGACATCACTCTTCACATTGAAAACCGATACTTAGCAGCCTGGCAAAAGTGGATGAGTCTTTTCACAGGGTGGCGAATTGATATATTATTCCCCACAGTAAAAAACGATATTCAGCAGCCTGGAAAGGAAGAAAAAGTCTTTTCACAGGGTGGAAAATAAAGACATCACTCCTACAGCTAAAAACGATATTAGGAGCCTGACAAAAGTGGACCATTCTTCCCACAAGGTGGCAACTTTGGGACATCACTCCCCACAAAAAAACTATATTCAGAAGCCTGGCAAAAGTGGACGGATCTTCCCGCAGGGTGGCAAATTGAGACATGACTTTTTCCAGGATGCTACATATCGTTTTTCACTAGGAGGAGTGATGCCTCAATTTTCCACCCTGTGGAAAAACTTGTCTACTTTTTCCAGGGAGCTTGATGTCGTTTTTAACCGTTGGTTCTTTTCAAATCAGAATTTCAAATTTATCACAAAAAAACAGGAAATATGAAGTTGGGTTGGATCCCACCCCAAGTTGTTTGTTGTGTTCTGAAACTCAACGTTGTTGTTCTTGGGTTGAAATTCCCGCTTAAACAGATGCAAATTTCACCAGCAGTGCATTTTCGTAGTACAATTCAGTACAGTCGAGCTATTAGCGCCATTAGCCATCATATGACTTCCTTTCACCATGAGATAAAAAAATTGTTATTCTGTTGCGAAGCATACTGGTTCGTTCCAGATATGATTCAAGAGCCTTGGCTAGATAAATCGCAGGTTCGTCTGGGTAAAGAGAAAAGATCGAATTTGATATGTTCACTACTCGCAACCACATTTCTAATAGCTATTGCTATAAGAGTCTGCATCCGTTGACCAGTAGCAATTGCTAGAAGTGTAGTGAGTTTTCTAGAGACTTTACTCACAGATATTTCTCTGTTTGGAAACCATCAGTTTGTGATGAAATTTAATTTAATTTAATTTTTTGAGCCCAGGCTGAACCGTATTTTGGTAAAGCTGATCGGAAGATTGAAAGTCCCCTTACATAATCTCTTATTATCTGGGTATTATCTAGGTGCCTAGAATTTCTAATGTTCATTAATAGATAAACAAACTGAAAACAGACACTAAAAATGATATTGATGTAATGTTGCAATCAATCAGGCTTTTTAAAAAAACGTGAGAAAATTGAGATAAAAGCTTATTTATTTTTGCCTTCAAGCGCGTATACAGAAAGTTTGTTTATGTTCTACGTGCTCATAAAATAAATAGGTAATATAGAATCAAATATTCGTATCACTTCACATATTTGGTGACATCATCCCCTACGAACTTTTTATGGATAAATACAAATGAGAAAACAAATAATTTGAGAAGATTTAATGGGGAATATTGAATTGTGCAGTAATTATGCGTTCTCCAGTGACTCTATGGAAGAACTTCTTGTGCAGAGAATCATTTTCTGATATAATTTCCGTCTGGTTGGCAATCCCGTTATTTATGTGCACTTTAACTCTTGCATAGTGATGGGGTCTCCATTCATCAAAATCGTGACTAGGAGGATTCTCTTTAGGAACTAGTAATGGATTCAAATACACATCAAAAGGTAGGAGCATTCCAACGATGTACTGGTGATACTTATCTGTTACTACTCGATAAGTTATATCTGGTATCAAAGGGTCAGCAACACCTCGCCAAACACGACTTTCGTAACGTGAAATACCATGAACTTGAATAGGAGGATTATCAATTGCAACCACTTTGTTCTTAGATGATGACCACATAGATTCTGCACAAAGAAGTTATAGGTTGGAAATTATTCACTGTATCAACTGTTGAATGATTGTAATTAATTTGAAGTCAATTCAGTGATATGGTTTGTGACTAATAATTCAATTAATATTTCTAATAATCGAATGATTTTATCAGACCAAACGTAACGTGGCGCTGTGCACTGCCTAAGCGCCACGTAGAACGATATGGAATTGAGGCGTGACAATATTGGTAATTGTTCATTATCTAATCTTTATACACTAACCTTTTTCTAATTAGAGTATAATGACTTGATTACTAATTAGCGAAATTTCATGGAAAGGTTTAGAAAGCACTGTGTATGAAGAAAAAGAGTTTTCTTTAACGATTTTCAAGAGCACATATGTATTGATTAGTGAAATTAATAATGGACTCTAAGTTATAAATTCAGTATAATTACCAACAGCGTTAGTGAAAATCACTAATGTGAAAAACAAAATAAAAATCACACTCCACATTTTATCGGAAAACATGAAGCCTTGTTATCAAGAATTTGGATAAGAGCTTAACTGATGAATATTCTACCAATTATTTCAGTGTCTCTGCGTCATTTGTCCTTCTGAATTATATTTCTTTCATACGTTGATTTTGTACACACTGAAATTGTATGATTACTTCAGATTTATGACAGTATTATGTACAATTTAGACGTACCAAACCATTTGTCACCGTTGCCGATTTCCTCAAACAAAAGCAGCGTTTTCCGAGTATGATGTAGTTGAACACACGCTTGTATTAATTTATGACATTCGGTTATTTTCCAGTAGTAGCAGTACATATATCCATCTTTTAGAGATGACGCAATTACACCTAATTTACTGTTGAATTCGTAAACTATGGACATAATAAAATGATGCAAGCGTGAATTTTTCACTTTTTCAAGCAATTTAACTTTCAAGAGATTTTTCCTCGTCAGATATCTTTCACTTTTTCACAAATTTTTGTTGTTGCGAATCATTTTGCACAGCAGATTCAGTAGAACCTTCATTATCCCTGGCACTGAACAGCAGCACTTGACTTTGAGACTCAGACATTGTATATTTTAGAGACAAGATGTGTAGTACAACTGCTACATACATGTGTAAGATTACCTCGAGGTTTTTTAGATGAATCTTGCTTTCTGCCCCTCTTCCAGGAACAAGACCCAACCTGGTGGAGGATATTGGAAATTAGTGGACTATCCTTATGTCAGTTTACTTTTGAAAATTATTCATTGTTGGAATGGATGTTTGTTTACTCTAGAGTGTATCCTGCATGCATTTTTTCTTTTGATTCGCACAACGCTCTCTTTATCCCTTCTTCACAGAACACACCCACAGACTCTCTTTCGGACACTCTGTTGGTGTATGCGTGGCTCAAGCAGTGTCTACCAATTCCATTGATGTCGAAAAATTCTACATTGCGCTACAAACTACATTCAAATTTAGTATTCTTATTTTTCTGAGTCCTTCTACCTTGTGGGCCTCTTTTAGACCTGCACCTCATTTTTTGTAATAGGCTGGTGAGGAAGCGAGAAAGAGAAACTGCATAGGTACAATAGACAATCTGAACCTATAAGTGGCATGACCCTCAGGGAGAAAAGTAAAAGGTCATTCTGAACATTTAAATGTGTAGACTGACAATATTTGAGGGTCAACTGTAGGACAGCCTTCTATATGGCTACAGCGATTATCTCTAGAAGGTTGAAACAAGAGGTTCAAATTGAACTTCTCAATAAATCGACGTTGCTTCTTGCAAAGCATACAAAACGAAATCCTCAAAGTTCAGGTTCATTAACCAAACACTTCGAACTAAAATTTTCTTTTAAGGTATCATAATTTTTCTGTCCGTTTCTCGTCGCAAATGATGGTGGATCCTGAACTCGAAATTGGGTTAGTTTGCGATTGAGTGGCAAATTCGAAATCAAACCCAATGTCACTTCATACCAATAATACGATTACTCTGCAGTTGTTTTCGTATATAATATTTGAACATGTCAAAATCAAAACAGTTTGTGAAATTATTGGGTGTAATTGCGTTATTTTCTGAAGATGGATGCACTACTACTACTTGGACTTCAGAGACTGCGTTGAGCTGATGCCAGCTTTTGTTTGACTTCATCATACTCGGGAAAAGCTGTTTTTCTTGCGAAAATTAACGACGATGACGAATGCAGAGGAGCAAGTGGCAAAATGAAAAAAAAAAAAATATTGACAAGAAGTCGTGATGCAAATGTTAAAATTTAAAGGTCTTGTCAACGTGGTCGTTTGCGCTGATGAAAGAGTTAGAGGTGTGGAGAGGATATAGTTTTTCTTAAATTAACTGCAGGGTTGCACAGTTTCATCGCAAGTAAAGTAAACTATGTCAGTATTTTTTATTGTTGAGCTTGTAGTAAGAAATACAACTGGTAGATCCTAAAATTTTGTTCAGTAGAGGATTCGTGTATGATTACATTCTTTAAAGTTTCCAGCTCTCGACGCGCTATACCGACAAGGGAAGAACCACCCTCACGGATCACCTAATTTATTGTGACTCAAATAGGTAAAAGTATATCGAAATCCGTTATATGAGTATTTTTTTAGCTTTCATGGATTTGAGATATTTTCAATAATAATATTGCGTAAGAACTTGATTTGGTACGTCTTGATTGTACTTAAGACTGGCATAATTCTTGAGTACTTATACAGTGTCAGTGCGGATGAAACCGACCTATGGAAGACAAACAATTCAGAAGACAAAATGAGGCAGTGATACTGAAATAATTGGATTAGTATTCATCAGTTGAACTCTTGTCAAAATTCTTAATAATTAGGCTCCTTTTTTTCAAGGAAATGCTGACCGTAATTTTCATTCTGTTTCTCTTCATAGTAGTTTCCACTGAACCTGTTGCTAATCATAATAAAATGCATAATTTTTTGTCTTTTATTAATTGTATACTTTTTTTCTCTTAGAGATTGTTCAAAGAAACGCATTGTCTCCAAACGAAGTATTCCTAATCAATGAATTAGTGAACTTATACTAATTACGAATCAATTGATTTTATTTTAATTGAAGAAACAAAAGTGGATAAAGATTAGTTGATAAAAACCCCAAAAAAATGTTCTTTCCTTCATTCCATGTTACTCCTCCTGGCGTCTATGCAGTTCACAGCGCCTTGTTGCGTTTGGTCTGATTAAATCATTCTATGAGTCGAAGTATATGTTGACTCATTGGTAAAAATTTACTGACGTCTTGATAAAGATAAGATTCTGAAAGATAAGATTCTGAAAATCTGAATGATACTCCTGGAAAAATTTGTCCTGAAACACAAGCAATTTCGTCGTGCTTGTTTTCTTTCGAGCCACTTGATCATCTTTTTACCTTGTTTTTCACTCAAACAGAATGACTTAAGTCCAGGATTACGTGAAGTTTGTCACAAAACGATAATGCTTGCTGAAAACAGATTCCTTTTGGGACAAATGAAATTTTTCTTAAAGTTAAATTTGAGAGGAAATTACATTTGTGGTGATATGCATCCTTCTGACACAAGTGGAAATTGCTCTCAGTGGAGATGCAATGGTTTCATATGACTGGATTCACTTCAAGTTAATTTAAATTATTCAACAGTCAATACAATCAATAATTTCTGAACTATGTTTCTTTTCGCAAAATTGGTGTGATCATCATCTAAGAATAAAGTAGCTGCAGTTGATAATCCTAGTATTCAAGTTTATGGTGTTTTGTGTTACAAAAGTTATTTTAGGCAAGGTGTTGTTTACCCATCACCACGAAATATATTCTTCCGATCAGTAACAGATAAGTATGACCAGTACATCGTTGGAGTACTCATACTTCATGATTTGCATTCAAATCCATTACTGGTTGCTAAAGAGAATCATTGTATTCCCGATCATGATGAATGGAACCTCATTCACTATGCAAGAGTTGAAGTGCACATAAATGGCCTATTTGGTAACGTGGCTGAACTAATATCAGAAAATGAATCTCTGAACGAAAAGTTCTTTCATCAAGTCAACGAAACACGCATAATTACTGCCAGTTTTCATAATACATCTTCTCAAATTATTTTTATTCGTAGTTATCCATGAAAAGCTCCTAGCGAATTCTCTTACCAAATATGATTGTGACATTGCGTGAATATCACTTTTAGTGACTGTTTCCGATTTGTTCATCTACTAATAAGGATAAAGAATTTTCTGCAACATCAATGTTGTAAATATAAATTTCCAAAAAAGTCATTTGGTTTTATGATGAAATTTATTTCTAAATGCTTCAGAAAGGTAATTGATAAAAATTCTTATTTCCCGGAATCCGCTTTCGCATGAATTTAAAAACATGAGAGTCAGACTTCAACGCCGTGCTTTGCACACCTGTTGCTTCTGCCAACCTGATTTTCTTCCTCCCATCTTCAACCATAATGAACACATCGTCCCGAAAAGCACGGCGATGTCGCGCAATGGGCTTGTTGGCCTTGGTCATCATGACTAGGTGTAGCAGATTACAGCTGTCCTTCTGAAGGCAGATGAACAGTCCAGGGTTTTTTCTTTCTAGCTGCGCAGATGTAGTGCTGATGAGTGATGGTTCACTGTGCAGATTTGTTTTCCTCCTTGCCACACTTAGAACATGATTTGGTCCTGTCTGGACCAGTGCAGATTGCTGCCAAGTGACTGAACTCCTGGCAGCAGTAGCATCTAACAAAACTCCATCTTTTTTAGGACTCTGCAGGACATCCAACCCGCCTTTAGGTATCCTGAGTCAAGAAGTCTCAACGCCAGCTGTTCATCTGATTTCAGGAAGGCGTTAAGATTTTCCCTAAAGGCTTCAAGTCTAGAGATAGTACTCAATCCAAATCATAAAGAGAAAACTTTATTTTTTTAACTTTATCATAGATGTGAAATAGTCTGAAACAAGCTGCTATCGTTTTAATCGAAAAATTGCAGCAACAATTTGACATGAATTTCCTGTTATTGATTCTAATAGAAATACCACAATACTGTTACGTCCTAAGGTGTTGGTAGAGAACTAGGGAAATATAAACTCAATGGAGATTGATGTAGTTATTTGTTCAATCAATAATCAGGAGTAGGGAGATTTATAATTTATGGAACAAACGGCCCAGAAGGCCTGTTGACCCTGGTAGTAATTCTTATCACTGAGCCAAAAATTGAACAATGGAACCTAACTGAAAGTGCACTGAACTGAACATTGGGACAATGCTTCAATTATTTCCAAAAGATTTTACGTAAATTTTTATAAATTCACAAATATTGCGAATCATTTAAAAAATTTCGCAGATTTCCAAAGATTCAAGAAAGATTTTCGGAATATTTTGAAAACGGCACAAAGATTTCAATGATTTTCCAGAGATTTCAAAAAGATTTGAATAATCTCACGAAAGTTACCGAATATTTCAAAAGAATTTCAAAATGGAGGTCGGTAATATATAAAATTCAGTTTGAAACACTTGAAATTTCTCATATTCAAAGGAAAAATATTGCAATTTTAATCAAATATCTGAAATTTCAAACTAGAAGTGAAATTTTCAAATAAGAAAGATAAATTTTCAACCAAAAATGTAATAGTTAAATTGTGGACTAGGAAAGTTAATTTGAAAGAAAATTCGACAGAATAGATAAATTTTGAACCAAATAGTTGAATTTTCAACCAATAAAATGAATTTTTAACTTGAATCATGAACCTTCAACTGAGAAAGACGAATTTCGAACGAAAAAATAAATAAATAAAAAGATTTTAAACCAAACTTATTTCTATTTTCAACAATAGAGAGTTAAATACAATAAAAAGACAAAAGTTGAAATAAATAGTTAAATCTTGAACCAGATGGTAAAATTTTCACCAAGAGTGAAATTTTTAACTAAAAAAGATAAACTTTCATTAAAAAGTAGAAGAGTTGAATTTTCATTTGGTAAAAGTAATGTTGAATCAAAAAGAACGGATTTCTAGTGAAATTTGAAAATTGTTAACCAAAGAAATTAATTCTGGACTTATATTATAAATTTTTAACAGAAAAAGAAAAATTTTCAATAACAAACTTCATTTTTGACTAAAGTGTTCTATTGGATTTCAAAGAAATTATTCAAAAGTCTCAGAGTATTCCATAGGGTTTTCAAGATTTTTAAATCTTTCAAGGTATTTCCACAGATCCTTTTCTTTATAGAATTTCAATGATTTCAGAATATTTTTGAAGTATTCTGGGGAATCTTCAATTGACTTTGATAATTTGTAAGGATATCAAATATTTTCAAGAAATGTTAGCATTTTGGGGCATTTTAAAGAATTCCAAGGAATCTCTAATTTCAAATTTCAGGAAATATCATTGCAGACACAAAAAGAGGCAAGTAAAAAAACTAGTCAAACAAAATATAGATAAAATCAGATGAAAAGTAGAGAGGAAAATGCAAAACCACCACCTCCACCCCCACCAACAACCCTCCCCTATCGCATCCTTTATCCCCTCCTCCATCCCCTCCGCCACCACCACAATCAGTTGCATTTTCAACAAAATATCTCAATTTTCAATATAGAAAAATGTTTTTTAACCAGAAAGAACGAATTTTTAACTAAATGTATGCATCTTTAACAAACAAAAAAAAAAGAACATTGAGGACAGTTCTTCAACTTTCAAAGAAGGAGTTCAATTTTCAACCTAATAACAGGAATTTTTAATGAAAAATATAATAAATATTTAAAAAAATTGTAATTTATAATAAAAAAAAAACAATTGGATTTAAGCAACAGACAAACTTTCAATAAAATACTTTATTTTTGACAAAAAAGGCGAATTTTAAAAAAACTACATAAATAATGGTAGAATTTTTAAACTAAAAGAGATCAAATTTCAATCAAAAATGGAGTAGTTATGCATTGACGAGAATAACATTTAATAGAAAAAAACAATTATCTATAAAACAGTCCCACCTCCATCCTAACCTCCATCCCCAACTCCACCTCCTTCTCCACCTCCACCGTCATCCCCCCCTACCTCTACATTCATCTTCATCCCCTCCTATATCCCCTCCTTCACCTCCACCACAACATTCATCTCCATCCCCTTCTCTATCCCCTCCTTCACCTCCACATCAACATTCATCTCCATCACATCCTCTATCCCCTCCTCCTACACCACCACATCCACCACCATCCCCTTCTCTATCACATCCTTTATCCACTCTTCTATCCCCTCCTACACCTTCTCCACAACATCCATCCCCTCCTCTATCCCCTCCTTTACCTTCACCTCAACATTTACTTTCACATCTACCTCAATGGCCACCTCCACATCCATCCCCTCCTCTATCCCCTCCTCCATCCCCTCCTTTACCTCCACCACAACATCCATCTCCATCTCCTCCTTTAACATCACCTCAACATCCACCTTCATCACCAACTCCTACACCTACACATTCATCTCCATCCGCTACTTTATCCCCTCCTTCACACCCATCTCCACCTCTACCTCCATCTCCAGCCCATCCTCCACCTCAGCATTCATCTTCATCCCCTCCTCTATCCTATCCTGTATTCCCTCCTCTATTCCCTCCTCCACCTCCTCAATCAATTGAATTTTCAACACAATATTTCAATTTTCAATTTAAAAAAATATTTTTTCGCCCAAATGAACGAATTTTTAACTAAATTTATGAATCTTTCACTAGAAAAAAGAACATTTAAGACAGTTGTTTAGCTTTTAACCAAGGATTTCAATTTTCAACCTAATAACAGGAATTTTCAACAAAAAATATAATAGTTGATATTTGAAAAAAATTGTAATTTATAATTAAAAAAACAATTGGATCCAAGCAAAGACAAATTTTCGATAAAATACTTAATTTTTGACAAAGAAGACGAATTTTCAAAAAACTACATAAATAATGGTGGAATTTTTAAACCAAAAAAGATCAAATTTCAATAAAAAATGAAGTAGTTATGCATTGACGAGAATTAAATTTGATTTAAAAAAAAAGAATTTTCTATAGAACAGTCCCAACTGCACCTCCATCCTCACCTCCATCCAAACCTCCACCTCCACCGTCATTCCCCCTTCTACCTCAATATTCATCTCCGTCCCCTCCTCTATCCCCTTCGTCACCTTCATCGCAACATTCATCTCCATCCCCTTATTTATCTCCTCCTTCACTGCCACCTTAACATTCATCTCCATCACATCCTCTATCCCCTTCTCCTCCTCCACATCCACCTCCATCCCCTCCTCTATCACATCCTATATCCTCTCCTCCATTCCTTTCTTTACCGTCACCACAACATCCATCCTCTCCTCTATCCCCTCCTTTACCTCCATCTCAACATCCACATCTACCTCCATTTCCACCTCCATCCCCTCCTCCATCTCATCCTTCACCTCCACCACAACATCCATCTCCATCCCCTCCTTTACCATCACCTCAACATCCACATCCACATCCATCACCACCTCCACACCCTCCTCCACCTCCACCTGAACATTTATCTCCATCCCCTACTCTATCCCGAATTTTTAACTAAGTGTATGCATCTTTAACAAAAAAAAGGAACATTTAAGACAGTTGTTCAACTTGCAATCAATGAGTTCAATTTTCATACCAATAACAGGAATTTTCAACAAAAAATATAATATTTGATATTAAAAAAAAAATTAATTTAAAATTTAAAAAAACAATTGGATTTAAGCAGCATAGACGAATTTTCAATAAAATATTTGATTTTTGACCAAAAAAAAATGATTTTATCCCAAAAAAGACGAATTAAAAAAAAATACATAAATGGTGGAATTTTCAAATAAAAAAATACCAAATTTCAACCAAAAATGGAGTATTTATGCATTTACGAGTATTAACTTCAATAAAAAAAGAATTTTCTATAAAACTGTTGAATTTAAAGCAGGTAAATTTATAACTAATTATTCGCCATCCCCTCCTTCACCTCTACCTCAACATTCATCTCCATCTCATCCTCTATTCCCACCACCCCCTCCTCTATCCCAACCTGTATCCCCTCCACCACCCACTACTCCACCTCCACAATCAGTTGAATTTTCAACAAAATATTTCAATTTACAATTGAGAAAATTATTTTTTTAACCAGAAAGAACGAATTTCTAACTAAATTTATGAATCTTTAACAAAAAAAAAGAACATTTATTGCAGCAAAGACGAATTTTCAATAAAATATTCCTTCCTTCGCCTCCACCTCAGAATTCATCACCATCCCATCCTCTTTTCCATCCTCCACCCCCACACCCACCTCCACCTCCACCTACATACACTCCATCTACATCCCCTTCTCCATCTCCATCCACTCCTCCACTTCAACATTCATATCCATCCCATCCTCTCTCCCCTCCTCCACCTACACCATCGCCTCAACATCCACCTTCATCTCAACCTTCATGATTATCCCCTCCATCTCCATCTCCTCCTCCACCTACACCACCGCCTCAACATCCACCTCCATCTCCACCTTCATCATTATCCCCTCCATCTCTATCCCCTCCTTCACCTCCACCACAACATTTATCTCCACCCTCTTCTTCATCTTCACCTCAACATTCATCTCCATCCCATCCTCTTTCCCATTCTCCACCGCCAGATCCACCTAAACCTACATACCCTTCATCTCCATCCCCTCCTCCACCTCAACATTCATATCCATCTAATCCTCTCTCCCCTTCTCCACCTACACCACCACCTCAACATCTACCTCCATCTCAACCACAGCATTCATCTCCATTCCCTCCTTCACCTCCATTTACATACCCTCTATCTCCATTCCCTCCTCCACCTCAACATTCATTTCCATCCCATCCTCTTTCCCACCCTCCAGCTTCACATCCACCTCCACCTCAACCTACATACCCTCCTTCTCCATCCCCTCCTCCATCTCCATCCCCTCAACGACCTCAACATTCATATCCATCCCATTCTCTCTCCCCTCCTCCACCTACACAACTACCTCAACATCCACCTCCATCTCCACCTACATCATTATCCCCTTTATCTCCATCCTCTCCTTCTCCTCTACATCAACATTCATCTCCATCCCCTCCTTCACCTCCACCTCAACATTCATCTCCATCGCTTCCTCTATCCCATCCTTCACCTACACTCCCCTCCTCTGTCCCATCCTGTATCCCCTCCTCCACCCCCTCCTCCACCTACACAAACAGTTGAATTCTCAACAAAATATTTCAATTTTCAATCTAAAAAAATGTTTTTTAACCAGGAAGAACGAATTTTTAATTAATTGAATTTTCAAAAAATTAGTTCAATTTCAGTTAAAAAAATTAATTTTTAACAACAACAAAACGAACTATCTACGGAAAATATAATAGTTTATACTTCAATAAAAAAGATTGTAATTAGAAGTGAAAAAAGTTGGATTTATCCAGCAACAATGAACTACTGTTTGGACTTGAAATTTAAAATTTTGACATTGAGATATCAACTATAACATTTTTCGTTGAAAATTTAATTGTTGTGGTGGAAAATTCGTTTTGTTTTATTAGAAATTTCATTATTCCATTTTTTGTTGAAAATTGATCTTTTTTATTTGAAAATTGAACTATTTGCTGAAAATTGGATGATTTTTTGGTAATTTGTCTTTTTTTAGTTACTTTAACTGCTTCTTATTAAAAATTGAATTTTTTTTCTTCAAATTATTCTTTTTTTGTAGAATAATACTATTCTTGATGAAATTTAATAATTTTAATTGAAAATTTAACGTTTTGGTAAGAAATTAATCTTTTTTAGTAGAGAATTATATTATTATTAATTATTATTATTATTGATATTGTTTTAAAGAAAATTCATATTTTTCTGGTGACTTTTGCTGGTTTTAAAAAGTTAATTATTCGATTTTTGGTTGAAAATTAACCTGCTTCGGTCACGACTTAAACTATTTTGTTGAAAATTTATTTTTATTGTTTGAAGGTTCATTTCTTTGCTTGAAAATTCGTTAAAAAACATTTTTTAATCGATTTTTTTAATTGAAAATTTAATTATTCCATTTTTAGATTAAAATTGATTTTTTTAGTTGAAAATTCAACTAGTTGGTTGAAAATGCATGTATTTTGTTTGTTTAAATACCAACTATCAAATTTTATATTGGGCATTTACTTTTTTGGTAAAAAATTTAAGTACTGAGTTGAAAGTTAAAGACATTTGTTAACAATTTTTTTTTATTGAAAATTAAACTTTTTGTTTAAAATTCTTTTCTCAAATTTGAAAATTAACTATTCTATTTGTGGTTTCGAATTAATCTGTTTAAGTTGAAAATTAAGCTATCTGGTTTGAAATTGGTCTTTTTGGTTGAAATTTCATTTGTTTTGTATAAAATTCGATTCTTTTTGCTTCAAAATGAACTTTTTTTGTTAAAAATCTTTATTCTTAGGTTGAAAATTCAATTGGCCTGTAAGAAATTCGTGTTCTTGACTTGAAAATTCAACTACTCTATTAGAAACTTTAACTATTTTTTTGTAGCTGTTTTGTAGAAAAATCAACTTTTTGGCTTGAAAATTCAACTATTTTGGTAGAAAATTAAAATACTAAGTTAAAAATGTACGTTTATGTTGAATAGTCATATTTTTTGGTGGAAATTTTTAACTATTTGGTTAAAAATAAACTATTTTCACAAAAAAATTCAACTATATTTGGTTAAAAATAAAGTTTTTTGTTGAAAATTCATTTTTTTCAGTTAAAACTTTAATTGTTTTATGAAAAAACCATTCTTGTGGGTTGAAAATTCAGCTATTTCGTTTAAAAAATCATCTCAACGGCAGGGCGAGAGACGGCTGCTACTCTCGCCTCGGAAGGGCCGCAGTGCGCAAGTACTCAGTCGAGTATATTGCGCAATATTATGTACTTGGGCTGTAATTAATTGATATTCCAATCATCTTTCTTCAGAAAGCACGTTCTTTTGAGTGGAAGAGCACTTTAGAGACTTTTGACAATATCTCGCCATTATTCTGAGACAGAAATCCTTGCAATGAGTTTCGCGTACTCGTTGTTAATCGGAAGGCGATGCGCGATTTAGATTTGTGACAAGAACAATGGTCTACGCAAGTCGCGGCAATGATGAAAGTCTTCCATCAACCCTTTGTGAGTTCAATGTAATTCCAGCAACGCCGACGCGACGAGGCGTTGCGTTGCTTCACCGAGGGTTAAAAGTGGCCCCAGTGCCATTTCGCGGAGGGTTACCGTAATGGAAGAAACGTCAGTGCCTACCCATCATCTGCAATATAATGTCGGAAGACTTGCAAACCCACGCTTTTCCCTCATTTTTATAGAGAAATTCTTCAAAGTTACACGAAAGGACATTTTAAATATGCTTTTTTTAAAATGTAGATTCATTTTAGGACATGAGGTTGATGGAAATGCTAAGCAAAATTAGAGGTGCAATAAGAGAGCAGAAAAAGAACAGAATAATTCAAAGAAGGCGTGGTCTGATGTAGGCGTGTCCAAGGGCGTGATTTGTGGGCGTGGCTAATAAAAGTGGGAGTATCAATCACAAGAGGCGTGGTCTGATATAGGCATACCCAAGGTATTTGTGAGCGTGGATAATACAAGTGGGATTGTCAATGAAAAATTGATGCGGCCGAGAGGCACGATACAAAAAAATGAAAGCGACAAGTGGAGATGTATCAAGATAGTAGAAAAAGCATAATAATAAAGGTGCGGGCTAGAGGCACGATCCAAAACATTAACGCACAAATGAATCTATAATAAGAGAGTAGAGAAAATGATAATATCATAAGAGAGGCGTGGTCTGAAATAGGCGCGTCCAAGGGCGTGGTTTGTGGGCGTGAATAATAAAAGTGGAAGTGTCAATCACAAACTGATGCTGCTGGGACACACGATCAAGTAAATTTTTCGACAAACGGAGATGTAATAAGAGAATAGAAAAGAGACCGAATAATACAAAAGGGGCGTGGTCTGATACAGGCGTGCCTGATGGATTTGTGGGCGTGGATATTCAAGGTGGGAGTGTCAATCACAAACTGATGCTGCTGAGAGGCACGATCAAGAAAATGTTTCAACAAATGGAAATGTAATAATAGAATGAAAAAGACACCAAAAAAGTTGAAAGAGGCGTGGTTTGATATGGGCGTGTTCAATGGATTTGTGGGCGTGGATATTCAAGGTGGGAGTGTCAATCACAAACTGATGCTTCTGAGAGGCACGATCAAGAAAATGTTTCAACAAATGGAGATGTAATAAGAGAAAAGAAAACAGACCGAATAATATAAAAGAGGCGTGGTCTAGTATAGGCGTACTCAATGCATTTGTGGGCGTGGATAATACAAGTGGGAGTGTCAATGTCAAACTGATGCGGCCGAGAGACACGATGAAAAGAAATGAAAGTGACAAGTGGAGATGTAATAAGAGAGTAGAGAGAATTATAATATAATAAAATAGGCGTGTTCTGAAATAGGCGCGTCCGAAGGCGTGATTTAGGGGCGTTGATAATAAATTGAGCGTTCCAAATAAAAACTGGCGCGGTTTAGAGGCATGATCAAAAACATTGACGCACAAATGGATCTATAATAAGAGAGTAGAGAAAATTATAATATAATAAAAGAGGCGTGGTCTGAAAGAAGCGCGTCCGAGGGCGTGATTTGTGGGCGTGGATAGTAAAAGTGGGAGTGTCAATGAAAAACTGATCCTGCTGAGGGGCTCGATCAAGAAATGTTTTAACAAATGCAGATGTAATGAAGGAAAAGAGACCAAATGATATAAAAGAGGCGTAGTCTGATATGGGCGTGTCCAATGGATTTGTGGGCATGGATGATAAAAGTAGGACTGTAAATCACAAACTGATGCTGCTGGGAGGCACGATAAAAAAAATGTTTCGACAAATGGAGATGTCATAAGAGAATAGAAAAGAGACCAAATAATATAAAAGAGGCGTAGTCTGATATAGGCGTGTCCAATGGATTTTTGGGCGTGAATAATTAAAGTGGGAGTGTCAATGACAAACTGATGCGGCCGAGAGGCACGATACAAAAATGAAAGCGACAAGTGGAGATGTAATAAGAGAGCGGAGAAAAATATAATATTATAAAAGAGGCGTAGTCTGAAATGAGCGCGCCCAAGGGCGTGGTTGAGGGGCGTGGATAATAAAATTGAGCGGTCCAAATAAAAACTGGTGCGGTTCAGGGGCACAATCAAGAAAATGTTTCAACAAATGGAGATGTAATCAATAAGAGAATAGTAAACAGACCAAATAGTATAAAAGAGGTGTAGTCTGATATAGGCGTGCCTAATGGATTTGTGGGCGTGGATAATCAGAATGGGAGTGTCAATGACAAACTGATGCGGCCGCGATGCACGATAAAAAAAATGAAAGCGACAAGTCGAGATGCAATAAGAGAAAAGAGAAGAGTATAATATTATAAGAGAGGCGTAGTCTGAAATAAGCTCGTCCAAGGGCGTGGTTTAGGGGCGTGGATTATAAAATTGAGCCTTCCAAATGAAAACTGGCGCGGTTTAGAGGCATGATCAAAAATATTGACGCACAAATGGATCTATAATAAGAGAAAAGAGGAGGGTATGATATTATAAAAGAGGCGTGGTCTGTGATTTAGAGGCGTGGATGATAAAACACTTTTTATATATTTATACTTTTTTCTAAAATTAATATTTTTCGAGAAAAATGACAACAATGAGTTTTAAGATTTTTGGTTGGAAAAGGGGCCGTTGGAAAAGGGGTTCGGCGTGAGTGGGTGGAGAAGGCGTGGTTCATATCCACTCACGTCGACCCCCTTTTCCAACAACCTAATAAAACTACGCGTCCTAATCTTGGGCATTTTAAATGTTCCATACCCCCTCCCACCACACATGCCAACCCCTTTTCCAACGCCCCCTTTTCCAATGCCCCCTTTTCCAACAAAAAATCTGAAAAATTTTTTTTGGCATTTTTCTCGAAAATTCTTAATTTTAGAAAAAAAGTGTGATTATAAAAAATATGTGTTTTGACGAGATCTACAACTTTTATGAACTATACTTTTTTCACAATCAATATTTTTCGAGATTTTGAAAGAATCTAATTTTTATAAAAAGTCAAAATTAATTATAACTTAATTTATATTGATCTGCGCCAAAAATTCTTTTAAAGCGTTTAACTTTGGTCTAAAAGAAACTTTTTTATTCCTCTTTCATTCCCTGTTTTCAAAAAACTTCCCCTTTTTCTCGTTATTTCACCTAAATACAGAATTCATCTTTTGTTTAAAATTTCCACTATTTGGTGAAAAATTTAAATATTTTGTTGAAAATTTGATTATTTTGTTGAAAATTTAATTATTCTTTTGAAAATTTAACTATTTTTTTAAAAAGTCATATTTTTGATTTGAAAAAAATGATTAACTATTTGGTTAAAAATTTTAATGCTTTGTTGAACATTGAATTAATTTGTTGAAAGTTCCACTGTTTTGTTAAAAACTATTTTTTGATCGAAAAATTTTATTATATTATAAGCTTTCTTTTTTAGTCGGAAACTGTACTATTATATTTTTGGTTTAGAATTCATCTCTTTTGGTTTGAAAACTCTACTATTTGTTTGAAAATACAATTATCTTGTTGAATATTCAACTAGTTGAAGAAGGATTTTTTAGGTCGAATTAAACTGTTTTTGAAATAATTAAAAATATTTTTTGCTGGAAAATTTGACACTCTTTGGTTAAAAAATTTAACTTATTTATTGAAATTTCAGCTTTTTGTTTTAAAATTCATCTATTTGACTAAAAATTATTCTCTTGCGGTTGAAATATCAACTATTATATTTTTCGATGAGAATTAATTTTTTTTAATTCAACTTCTTGGTTGAAAATTGAACTACTTTATTAAAAATTAATGTTTTTTTTTTTAATGAGAATTTATCTTTTTTGTGAGAAATTTCAACTTTTTGATTAAAAAAGCAACTGTATTACCGAAAATTAATTTGATTTGGTTGTGTTTTTAACAGTTTTTGAAAATTCATCATTTTTAAGTTTAATTAAACTGTTTTTGATATAAAATTCGAATCTGGTTAAAAAATAATTTTAATAACTGAAAATTGAATTATACGGTTAAAAATCCAATACTTTAAAGACAATTCGTCTTTGTTGGTTGAATCCAACTGTTTTTGATTTAAAATGAAAATATTTTTTGGCTATATTTTAATTTTTGTTTTTTGGAAATTCCGCAATTTTGCTGGAAATTTATATTATACATTGAAAATTCAACTATTTTTTTAAGCATTTGTCTCATTTGCATAAAAGATCGTGAATGACTTATTCGAAAAAAGGCAGAATAATACACAAGCGGCGTGGTCCAAAGTAGGCGTGGTCCAAAGTAGGCGTGGTCCAAAATAGGCGTCGTCCAAAGTGGGCGTGTCTAATCGCGTAAATAGTAAAAGTGGGTGTGTCAATACCAAACTGGTGTGACTAATAGGCCTGATGAAAAAGTTGCTGCAACAAAATCTAGGTGTAATAAGACAGTATAGAAAAGAAAAAACAATACAAGAGAGGCGTGGTTCAAAATAGGCTATTCAATCGCGTGAAGGGCACTTATAATAAAAGTGGGCGTGTCAATTGGAAACTGAAGGGCTAAGGGTACGATAAAAAATTGACCTCGATAAATAGATGTGTAACAAGAGAGTTGAAAAAGATAGAATAATACAAAAGAGGCGTGGTCTGAAAAAGGCGTATATAATCGAGTGAATAATAAGAGTTGGTGTGTCAATTGCAAACTGGTGAGGCTGAGAGGCATGAGAAAAGAAATAAAAGCGAAAATCAGAGGTTTAATAAGATGGTAGAAAAAAATAGAATAATAGAAAAGAGGCGTGGTCCAAAATAGGCGTGTCCAGTCGCGTTAATGAGGGCGTGGACGATACGAAGGAGGGTGTCTAATAGGTGTGACCGGCGGAAGCTTCCAATAGAGATTGTAGGGCGTGGCTCATGGGAGTGGTTAAGAAAAAGAGGCGGGTGAGAGTTGACAAAAGACAGAAAAATAAAAAAAGGCCTGATCCAAGATAGGTATGCCTTATCACGTGGTAAAGGAAAGTAGGTCAGTCAGTTGCAAACTGGTGAAGCTGAGAGGCAGGATAAAAAATGGACGCGACAAACGTAGGTGTAGTGAGAGAGAAGAACAAAAAAGAATACAAAAAAAGCGTGGTCTGAAGTTGGCGTGTCCAATCGCGTGGCTGAGGGCGTGGATGATACAAAGAGGAGTGTCTAATAGGCGTGGCCGGAGGAAGCTTCCAATAGAGATTGTGGGGCGTGGCTGATGGGAGTGGTCAGGAAGAAGAGGCGGGTGAGAGTCGACAAAAGACAGAAAAATAAAAAAAGGCATGGTCCAAGATAGGTATGCCTAATCACGTGGTAAAAAAAAGTAGGTCAATCAGGTGCAAACTGGTATGTCTGAGAGGCAGGATAAAAAAATGGACGTGACAAACGTAGGTGTAATAAGAGAGAAGAAAAAAAAGAATATAAATAAGACGTGGTCCGAAGTAGGCGTGTCCAATCGCATGGTTGAGGGCGTGGATGATACAAAGGGTAGTGTCTAAGAGGCGTGGCTGGAGTAAGCTTCCAATAGAGATTGTGGGGCGTGGCTAATGGGAGTGGTTAAGAAAAAGAGGCGGGTTTAAGACGGTCGGGCATAATGAAAAAGGTCTTGTGATTGAAATCTCTCGGATTAGAATGTTTGTCTCATCGATAAAAGATCTGATGACTAATAAGTTTTGTTTTAAATCGGCGAGCGCGTCCTCACGGCGCGGGGAATTGACAAATTGCCAATAATCCGAACTTGAAACGGCATTCGCGGCACCTGACACGAAATCGTTACCGTTAGCATAAAGTCACTAAAGCGAATCGATGATTGGGATGAAGTCTGGGGCTGAAAAACACCGCAGTTTCTGCGACGTGATTGCTTCCGACTTTGACGCAGCTGCGTCACCAGCTTTTGGAAAGTACCTCCATTCACGCGACGCGACGCTTGGTTAACGCACATAAATGAGCGCCTCTCGATCCTTTTATTCTACTTCTCTAACAGCATTTATCGAAGGTAGAAAGCGCCTTTTTAAGTTTATTCAATTTTCTCTTTTCGAAAGGGAAAATAATTTGCGTCAAAATGGATTAAGGGACTTTTCTAAAACTAAAGCCTTTCCCCGTCTTCGTTACAGATCGTCACACTAACCTTAACCTCCCTTCCCCCTTCTGAATTAAAAATTTTCCACTAAAAGAGAGGAAGTTTCCGCGAAAGAGTCAAGTTGTCAAGCTGAAAAGTGAAGAAAATTAAAAAAAGTCTTATAACAATATTGTAGGGTGTTCAGAAAGAAGAATTTTTCTTTTCTTGACTTTTTTGCAGATCGTACGTTGTTTGGCATAAAATTTCCATTTTCGTTTGTTTGTTGGTATTTTCTAAATGCTATAACTCCGGTAATTTTTTCCCCAACGAGAAAAGTTATGAGAATATTTTGTTCGCCTTCTTGCCTACTATTATTATCCGTTCATAGAATTTTTAAATATTGAAAAAAAGGGTTCTCAAAAATTTTCAAAATGTGCTCACTTTTTGAATTTGCATCCAAAATGGCTAGCTACCAAACTTGACCTTCATTTTGGGATACTTGAAGAGTATACCAAATCCCAATCCAATAGGTTGATTCTTTTTAGAGTTATCGTGCTAACAAACTAAAAATCTACAGACAGACAAACAGACAGACATTTTGTAAAAAAACCTGTTTTTTGGGTTCAGGTGTGACAAAATGTGGAAATTTGACAAAAAAAGGAAGGGGGGTCGAATTTCACACAAATCTGATACCTTATCATTATAGGATGAGAATGTAATAATTTATTTTTTTATTCTTGAATCAGTTGTTTACAAATGAAACAAAAACTACGCGTCCCATCAAAAAGTGATTCATAATAAATTTGTAGATCTTTTTTGAGTGTACAATTTTTTTTATCTATCTTTTTTGGTATTTCATAGTTTGACCGCAAAAGGGAATTTTTTATTTTTTAATATTTCTTTGTGTGATAAAAATGTGAATTTTCGATTTTTCAATAAAAATTTAAAAGTCTCATGAGAATATTATAGGGTGTTCAAAAAGAATGATTTTTCTTTTCTTGACTTTTTTTCAGATCGTGCGTTGTTTAGCCTAAAATGTTAATTTTCGTTTGTTTTTTGGAATTTTGTAAATGTCACAACTCCGGTAATTTTTGTTCCATCAAAAAAAGTCATTAGAATATTTTGTTCGCATTTTCAATTAATATGAATATCCGTCCATAGAATTTTCAAATATCAAAAATAAGTGTTCTCAAAAATTTTCAAAATCTGCCTAATTTTTTAATTTTCATCCAAAATGGCTGGCTAATGAACTTGACCTTCATTTTAGGACACTTGGAATGTGTACTGAAGCCCAATCCAATAGGTTAATTCTTTCAAGAGTTATCGTGCTAACAAACTCAAAATCTACATACAGACAGACAGACAGACATACAGACATTTTGCAAAAACCTGTTCTTTGGGTTCAGGTGGTCTCAAAACGCTGACATTTGACAAAAAAGGGGGGCGGGGCAAATTTTACACAAATCTTAACAAAATAGTTAAATTATCAATTAAGAAAGATAAATTTTCAACCAAGAATTTTTCTACCAAAAAAGATGAATTTTCAATCCAGAGGGATGAATTTTTTATAAAAAAATAGAAATAAAAAAACGAGTTGAATTTTCGCAAAAGATTATTTTTTAACTATATAGAATTTTCAACAAAATAATTGAAAAAAAAAATAGCAATTGATATTTCAATAAAAAAAATATTTTTATTTTAAATTAAAAACAGTAGAATTTAACAGTAAAAGTTGAATTTTGAACCCGAAAATATAAGTTTGTGAACAAAAATTTTATTTTGAACATAATAGTTGATTTTCTGCCAAAATAATAGAATTTCCAACACAAAAAGACGAATTTTCAACAACACAGTTTAATTTTTAAGCCAAAAAAATTATTTTTCTACAGAAGAATTGAATTATTAACCCGAAAATATTAATTTTCAACAAAAAAGTTTATGTTTAACCAAAGAACTGAATTTTAAACTAAAAACTATCAATTTTCATCCAACAATGGAATATATATATATATATAAATTTGTAAACAGTAGTAATCGGTTATAAATCTTACAGTGAAATGAAAGATATGGAATTCTTAATGTTCCTATACTATATTTATAATCGTCATTAGATATGTTATTTATTCTACTAGACACTCCTTCAAGAATCGATATTACATCCTACATATTTGCTGCAGAAAGTATATTCATTCAAAGAAATGTATTCAAAGAAATGTATTCAAAGTTACGCCTCAATGAAAATTTTGAGCTCAAATCATACAATATAATGACTATTAAAAATTAGGCTGTTATAATTCGTTTTCGAATTTATAAGTCTATTGAATATTTATGAGGGTTTGAGCATATATGGTTTCAGTGGGATAAAAATATGAAAATAAAAAAGGGGATCAATAACGTAAATGAAGTCTAAACCTATACTTATAAATACGTCCGCTGTGAAAGTTCATCTACATTCTACATTTACAATAATTCAATGACCTTCAAAAGAAAGCAGTAATATTTTGGTCATTATTAGATTTACTTTCAATGCAAAAAAATAGGTATAGAAATCTGAACCCTGTGCAAAATTGAAAGTAGATATCTCCGTATAGAATGTTAATACAAAATTTGACACTGTAAATCGAAATTACTTAAATATGACATATACCGCGTATTATGGGTGCTGTATTCACGATGGATGTATTTATTTTTTCTCACTTTATAAGTACTTTGCTTCCTCACATGCATCAAATAAATTTGCTTCCCCATAGAGGAAGGTTTATTTTCACTAAAAAATTAAAAACTGTCACTTATTTCATCAAATTGATGTTTCCATCTTATACCGAGAATCTTATTTCCAGAAAATTAGAGAGATCATCAAAAGGTCAGTTGGTTCTTTGTTGCAACGAACAACTTTTTAAGTTACATAAGTTTTATATTTAGAATATTAAATGAGTTTTTCTTATATAAACAAAGTAAGTGATTATTACTTAATTTGGATTTAACTCAGATAAAACATACAGTTCTTATAAGGACAATAACAGAAAAATTGCACAAATTGTGTTTTTATTTCTACTTTTCAATGCCCTGAATGTGAGATTTTATAACAAACATTCCTACTATGCTTTTTTTATTTAGAAAGTAATAAACTTATTTTTATGAAATTCGTGTTCTTAATTTTGCTTCAGATTTTATATTTCTAATCCAGGAGAAAAATAGTGTCACTACATCGAGCGTAGAAGGCGATATATTTATCATTATTATTGTCTAGAAGATCAAAAGAATAAATTTAAATAAAATTTGAAGTAAGCTAAAAAATTGTATTGGGTAACAGTTAATCCAAGCAATATAATCGTGAATAAATCTTATTCGACATTAAAAGAACATGGTTCAGGAAAAATTTGCAATAAAAATACTTATTCCCAAATTTATAACTTTTGGAAAAATTTTTATGCAATAATAAATTATCCAGCATGGAAATAATTTTCTATGCTTGTTACATTACCACTCATTTTCATTTTCTCGAATCGAAAGTGCTTATTATTAATTCTGTTTATACTGCTAACTTGGCATTGTCGATAAAACTCACGGATACTCGGGTACCTGGGTATTACTCGGTTTCCCGGGTACTCAAGTATCCACATTTTTGTTTATTATTCGAGGTATTCGGGTATTGGCAAAAGACCTATCTCTATTAAAAACATTTAAATTGTTAAATCATCAGGTAAGTAGTACATCTTTTATTGAATGTATTATAATTCTAAATTTGCCGCCTTTCGTGAAATTTCTTATTTTTTGAACAAACTGCAGGTTTAAAAAACACATTAAATCCCAGAGATACTTTTGATCTGAAGATGGATGTAAACGGTGTATACAATTGACAACTACGTATAAAGTCATGAATGCTGTTGTGAATATACCTCCCGATAAAAATTAACTGACTTCGAATAATTGTAGTTATCAATTGTTTGCAACTTTTTTATAAAACTTCAGATAAAAAAAAACATATCTCGGATTTACTGTGTAGCCATTCTGACTCGAAGCTTTTAATGTCTTATTATAACTAAAACTAGTACATTTTTATACAATGAAATAATTGTGCATAGTTCGATGAGTATAAATAAGCCTATGCTATCATTTGGTGTTGATTTTAAAAAGGCATACGCTTTCGTTTTTTAGATCGTCCAGGCAATGTAAAAAATGAAAGTCTATGATTTTTAATATCAGAACTATATGATGGCGAAGTCTTATTTGCACCAATCGAGTTTTAATTTCTTCTGAGCATGATTTCTCTATGAAAGTACGAAACTTTTTCTAGAGCGAGATTTCTATTTTGAATTTTAAAAGTCCAGAAAATAAGACAGAGCGAAGAGAGTGATATTAAACTCGCCTAACCACGTGTGCAGTAAAAAGAGGTAATTCCAGATGCGGTTTCGAGCCGTCTAGAGAGTCCAAAGTAAATAATAAAGTCTATCAGGAATAAAACGTATCACGGTGTTTGTCATGTGGAAAAAGTAAGTAAATACTAAAGTAAGGTGGGAAGTGTCCTGAAACTGCGCTCCCAAGAGAGCGCGCGTGAGTGAAAGTGCCTAGCCTTGACTTGCAACCTTCACTCGGGGCCCTCCTACCCTCCAAGAAAGATTTGATCTTTGCATATTCCTATTTGGTGGCATTATTCTGACTAATCTAATCAACTTCAGTCATGTCAACCTTGGTCGCGTCTCCTTTCCTCTTACGGAAATAAATTAGGAATGGCGGATAGGTGTGTCACTGTCTTTTAGACATGCTTTGTTATACATTACAGCTATCAAACTTTTGTAAAGCTTTTAAAATGGAATTTGAATTATATAATCAGCTGTCAGGGTTCCTAATCCGCGCATTAGGATTTGAAAGAGAGAAATACTAGAGTGAATGGAAAGCACT
Source organism: Andricus grossulariae (assembly GCA_011634705.1). NCBI lineage: Eukaryota > Metazoa > Arthropoda > Insecta > Hymenoptera > Cynipidae > Andricus > Andricus grossulariae. Next base: position 220,711,552 of record JAABKJ010007545.1, on the reverse strand, counting down.
TTTTAATTCTAAAAGGATCTAAGAGTTTTAGTTTCGAATCAGAGATTCTGATATAAAAATTTAGATAATAAATATCTTAATGTCATATGAAACTATGAACTTTTGGACTATCATGGAATCGCTGTTTTTAATCAAGCTTATTATACACGTAGTCGCATAAGGCACATTGACTTTAAAATACAAAATCTGGTTATGCTAAAATTTTAAATTGAGTCATGATATTATTCGGAAAGCAATATTTCTGGTATTTTGTCAGAATATCAATTCTCTTCTGTAAAAATAATATATGAATCTTGTCTTTCTTTAAAAATAGTCGACAAACATAAGAGGTTTTGTATTACGAAAGGACTCAAGTGATTCGATTCTGTTATAATTTTTAATAAACTTTAATCAAATAATACTGACCTACCTGTATTTTAGTGCAGAGTGCTGACTAGGCATCTGTGAAGAAATTTAAGCCCTGTGGCCGAAATTAATGTTGGAATAGTGATTTTGGGAGATATTTTCTCGCAGAGTTCAAAACCATACTGCAGTACTGCCGTGCAAAACAAGAAAGCGGTAACTACATTTGGAATTTGTCACCCGATTTGCAATTTTTTTCATTTAAATATATTGGAAACGATTGTGAATATAGGAGGGGTGACGCCCAAATGTAGTTACCGCTTTTTTGTTTTTTACGGCAGAGTATCGCCACAGTACTAACTGCCAACCCCCAGTCCAGTTACCTTTTATAGTAATGCCAGTACCAAGTCATGAACAAAAATCCCCGAGCTGTTCTAGCGCGATTGAAGCTAGTTGTAAACTTCCACCTAGCCACATTAAAATGCAAGCCAAACCTCTTTTAAAACGAAAGTAATTTCATCATCCATCGTTAGTCAAGAAGGTTAAAAGCCTTTGAATATTTCTTGCTATTCTAGCTTCCAAAGATTCAATTCTAATATAATACTTAATTGATTACTTTTATAAATTTCCACACACACACACACACACATCTAAATATGCATGTTTTCACGTAACCTATAAGTGTTTGTGCTGCATTAATCGGCTATCATTTGCAGAAATAAGTACCTCACGGAGGCCTAATCGCGCACATATCTGTATTCAGAAAATGCATTGGCTTCCTTGGTAATCAATAAAGCACCAAATGTAATGTTCATTCGGCTCAGAAGGAGAGATATTCAGCCTATAATAATAATTAAAATCCTGTAGAACTAAAAAGAATATTGACGACTTTGGCGTTATCCATTCAGTCTATATGTTAGACGGACATGATGCTATTTAGATGCCTGTATAAAATTCACTTTTGAAAGGCAGCGGTTCGTTATGAAAGGGATTGGAACCCGAGAAAGATCTTCAATGCTATGGCTAACTCTAGTGCCATTTTATAGATACTACTTGATAAAATTGCTGCACGATCCCGGCCTGATTCTTAATATTTTTCTCGGTCAGCGACACGATCGATTATACCTCGAATTGTGTCGTCATAACGAGATCCGCTGATGTAATCTCGGAAATAATCGAGATTGAAAAAAATTTTATATCGTACACAGGGAAAACTAAGGCAAATTTCATTGGCATTCGTGTTGTTATTGCACAGATCAATTCGTGATGACGAGTTTTGGGAAAGCTAAAGGATAATGCCGCTGACAAATCTGTGTTGTAATGATTATAAAATTCATGAATCGTTAGCTACTAGCCCTAGAGCGATGTTTGCAGAATTGCCCAATTTTAAATAGCGGACGAGCTTCTCTATCGCCTCTCACAAGCAGTTTTTTGACAAAATAAGTTTTTTAAAATTATTACTTCTCGTGGAAAAAGAACCCCATACATGTCGCAAAAGTTCCACCCGCTCAACTTAAAACATACATCATGAATTATAAACGTTCATGTAAGTTGACTTGAGCCCAAGTACTAGCAGAGGGAAAATACTTTTACTTTCTTCATTGGCCTCGAGCTACCAGCAGCCCGCGATAAATCATTGACCCTTTCACTGGCTAAATTTGTATACTCAAAGCTTGCTGCTTCCTTTTTTCTGACGATACATGACCTTGGCCGAGAAATCATCCTTTCTTCCAAGTTCTCTGTGTCGCGTCAATATTTGTCCACGCTTAAAAAGTGTACCAAAGTTCTTCCGAATTAAGTAAAGAAGCGAGGCAAACAAATATTTTGAATGTATCAGCAGCTCCGTTTACCGAATTTAATGTCTTTATCATTGATCCAATTTTGCCATCAGGGATTAATTTTCCTTTGAAGAATAGGATGCGTAGGTTTTGGCTTGAGACAATATCCGCGTGTAGGTGATCCTGGAGACATCTTTTAAGGCCTATTCGATTACGTAAGACGAGGTTTGCTGTCGTCGAAGCACTGGGTTACTTTCCCTTCTTTTACGTTTACGACTTCGCGAAGAGTGAAAATACACTCATACAGCAGTACGGTTCGTCTAGTAATGTTTACGTTCCCTAGAAAATTTCGCACTGCTACGTCTCGTCGAGGCGAGGCTGCTGGCTCCGCCTTTCCTTTATACGTACTACACTACTGTTTTATATTCTTTATATAGAGTATATATTTCTTCCGCACAAAGTGCAACGTTCTCTACAGGACAGCGTGCCAACAAAAACCGAGCAAAGCCTTTAAAAGCTGCCTTCACCCCTTTTTATATTTGTTGCACACTTATTTCGTTTCTTCTTTTATTCTTGGACCCAAACTTCACTACCCTTCTGCCATAATTGCAGGAGGAATTCGGGAGAGGGGTCTGTAATCACAGAGAACGCACTTTGGTTTTGTAATTCAGGATCATTTAATGATAATTTGAGCCATCTTCATTGGCCGTTAATACCAAATGTTATGCACATAAATAAAAGAGGTTGATGGTCAGAATGATAGTGAGAATTAAAAACGAATTGAAGTGAAGTTCTATTTTTTTAATTATTAGGAATTTTGTTATCAGACTTTAATTATGGTTATGATGAGAAATCGAATTTGGTCGAACTACAGGGAGAAGGTGTCACGCCTTGTGATGGTAATGCTTTCGATTCATTAAAGGCCAAGTCTAAACGTCCGAAAAGTCTGTTCGTTTATATACATTTATAACACTACCTCCATTAAATACTAATAAATTATGTCTAAGATTCACCACATTTTTTAAAAGTTATTTGCTGACCGCATTATTTACTGGATTATTTATTAAACTTTCGCATTTCTCACTAATTTGTCCTTCAGGTATTCCTAAACTTTTATTACGGCGTCTCACTACGCAGGGGATGTTTCACATCTAAACTTTTGTTTGATTCAGTTAAAAATTGGTAGTCGTATTTATTTCATAGACCATTACTAAATTGGTCGATGAGGAACCAAATGTTCAAATTTTCGAAAATGAGGAACTTCTTGTTATGCATAACTATTGAAAGTCCAATCTTATTCCCTTTCATTCTAATTTCAAGTTTTTCAATCTAATTAAAGAACCAATGCCAATTGAAACTTGAACCAATTTTTTTTTCAAATAACGTAAATCTAAATACTTATTATGTAAACACAATGGAAAATACAACATGAATAATTTAAACTCAAATTAAATTCCAACAGTAAGAAATTATATTAAATGAAGGACCGCACTGCATACGCGCGTAAGTTCCAAAAGCCGAATTTTATACGAGAAACAAAAACCTGTCTAACTTTCACGCAATTAATTTTAAACAAAAAATGAGAAGAGAGTTCGAGGTATTGTTCGGCTTTATCGAACCGTGAAACGAACATGCTGGAAGAATTATCCATATCCGAGAAAGCCCTTGTTAAATATCGGCGTGTCCCAAGAAACCCAAATTTTGACACCTAAAAAGTTGCGTAACTGTTTTATTTTGGAATTTAGGATTTAGCATTCGAGCTGTTACTTAACTCTATTAAAGCGCCAAAAAAGCATCCTGAAAGAAGTAACCATATCCGCGAAAACCCCTCATCAATGGTGGGACGGGTCCCTAAAAACGAAAATATGGACACACAAAGAGTTGCATAACTTTGTTATTTTTTGAATTAATAAAAAAACAAAAAAGTTCTTCCGAGCTATTACATTGCTCAATTCAATTGTGAAAAGAACAGGCAAAAAGGTGAAATTACTTTATAAAAAATACCAAACATCGATTTTGACCTACTTCTAAATCAGACTGGACCATAATCTTCAACAGAAAAATGAGTTAAGTTAAAAAATTAATTGAGACCAATAAAACGAATTTCCGAAATTTGGCACTTACGCCCGTGTGCAGTGTGACCCTCTAAATATCAAATGTCAAAGCAAATATATTAGAAGTTTTACTACCAAATATCTTTAGTTGAATTAAAAGTTAATATTATGTTTAATATTATATTAATTTTTTATTTTAATATTATGTTTATTATTATTCAAATTCCAATACCTGAATGATTGAAAATTGATAGTCACTATGAATATTCCAACGGTAACTATTGAAATTCCAGTTGCATGTTATCTAGACTTCTTTATATAAAATTATATTTTTATTCCAAAAATAACCATTACGTTTTTGGAAAATGTGAAAATGTTGTGATATCCCATCAGGAGAGCCCGTGATGTTTCTTCTTCTTAATGTCACCTTACCCTCCCTTCTCTCTATAGAGGCGTTGAAAGTTTAAAAATGAAAATCAAAACATGTTGTTCCATAGGTGCACACATTTTCCGTCACTCAGAGAAATTTCCTTTCGTGTCAAAAGGATGTTTTATGACACAAATGGAAGTTCCTTTCCAACTTAAGATTAAGAGGATTTTCGTTTGTCCCGAAAAGAATCTTTTTGCAGCAAGCATTATCCTTTTGCGACAAACTTCACGGAATCTTGCAGCCAAATAATTCCGTTTCTGTAACACAGATTTTCACGTGGTTCGAAACAAAACGGACAAGAGGACGCTGCCTTTGTTTCAAGACAACTTTTTCTTTGAGTGGTCATAAGTATAAAATTTCTAAAAATAAATCTGTTAATAACTAAATCCAAAAAAGTATCTGTTTTTATAATTCTAGCTTGAGAAAATATTATTTTTTCTAAAGTTTACAAAAAACTACATTACTCTTTGGAAAATTAGGTAATCCTGATGGGTTATAATAATTTTCACACAATATTTGAAAATAGATTTGCACAATTGTATTGTTTATTATAATATGTGGGCGTCCAAGTGAAAAGGGCCCTTTTGCCCGGTATGGAGTTACGTATAGGAGCATATAGCCGGATAAGTTTTCGGCATTTTAATTACGCCGGTACATTTTTAAACTTGGAACTTCGAAAAACCGCTTTTTGAGAAAAAGGCATTTAAACTTGGTGAGTGCCATAAGCGCAAGTATCATATTTTTTCTTCGAACATAGGTACTAGTATCATGCCCACTCAATCCCGAAAATAATAACTTTGACCTCAACTTAGAAAAACGCGAATAACTCCTAAACTAGAACATAAAAATTAACCCTAATATAATGGTATAATAGAATGATATATTATTATATAATTTATTATTTTATTTTATCGTTATAATATATAATACTATCCTCGTGTTTTAACATGTTTTTGCTCACATCATTCGTAACTCATTTTTGCTCAAAGGTTATATTTCAACCCGCTTTTGCTATCAGCCCCTCATTATCTATGAACCATAATCTTGCATTGCAACAAGTATTATATATAACCAATTATGAGTATTATCACTTCTAGAATTTCTTTCATTATTTCGTAACATTGAGGGTTTATGAATATATTCCGGTTACAATTTTTGCGGTGTTAACAATCTCTGAGAAAAATAACTAATGAAGTTGTACTGACAACAACCATGATTGTTTCAGTAAGAAATAGATTTAAGTTTCCTTAGATCAATCTATTATTTAGAATGTCCAATACAGCAAGAAATTGATTTTTAATAAATTGCTTGCCGCTGTATAAAATACTCTTCTAAATTAATAAAAATCGTATTGTATTAGTATCCGAAAATAATATCGGGTAATGAATATAAATATTCCTATAGTAACTTTATAATTATAATGTTTTTTATTTCTTCACGGAAGAAAATTGTAGTTCAAACAGTAAAATACTGATAAATCTACCCAATAAAACCAAAATATATTGGAATAAAGAAATTTTTTGTTATGTGACGCCATGAGTTTCAGATGTCATATAGAATCGAAACTTCAAGTACAAATTTTTGGTTAGTATGAATTTAAAAACTAGTTCTGCTAATTGTAAGGTGTTAAATTAATAAATCAATTATAAATTTCAAAACTCTGTTAAAATTATTCCTATTTCATTAGCAACATATTCAAAGTTCCAAAATTCTTTATTCAGCTGTATGATATCATTGTTGTAATGATTTATTTATGTGATTCATGAATAATATTACCTACAATAAATTCCGATGCAAATTTTTGCTGTGAACAGTTTACCAATAACGTTGGTTCTCTCCTAACAATATTTGTAGCTAGATCAATGATAAATATCGCTGCTTTAGCTAACCTTTTTTTCCGTTTCATTTACAAAGAAAACTCATTCCATATAAACATTTTTATAAATAAATTCAAAGCGTCTAGGCTCGACGAAAATATTAGTGTTATATTCACGGAATTTTAGTCATCATAAACCCGGCCTTATAAATATTCTTATTTTACTTTAATATTATCCGTATAATTACTAAATGCCTTTTTTTACAAAAAGCTTAATAATTCATCTATGAATCAAGAAAATAAATAAAAACCAAGAAATTTCTCTAAAGCTACTCTTCCTCTAATTTTCTCCAGTGAACTAACGAGAAGCAGTTAATTTTAAATTACCTCCATCAAGTCTCATAACTTTGTTCCGCTTCTCTATTTCATCGACTTTTGTTCTATTTCTTGATCTTTTTCTGAATAATCTTTTCTACTCTTTCTTAATCCCCTTACTGAGTTTTCTTTCTCTTACTGATTTATCTGCGTAACAACAATCTATCCATATTTTCCTTCCCTAATCTAAGCCTCATTATTTTATTTTCTCATCAACAACTCATTACAGACTCTCTCCTCGAATATTCGAGCCACCCGATTCTAATCGCATTTACTTAAGGCTTCTCATTTGTATGCAAACTATATGACATAATGAATCCTTCCAAGCCAAATAGTTTCCTTTTTCTTCTCAGTTTGGCCATGTAATAAATTAAGGCAGTCGAGGTAGTTACACAGAGTATCAAATTGTGAGTTTATATGACGGTGATAGAGAAGGAAAAAGAGAGAAGGACAGCGAGAATGAACTGTCGGCTGAGCTACTTTCATATTTTCACCCGCTAAGACGCGAGAGAAAGTTCTCGGGATGTGTGAAACTCGACGATTGCCCACTATTGTCTTTATGAAGATGATGCGCATGTAATTACACCTAGATAAACAGGTGCTTAGACCTGATGACAACTAAGTAATCGACATGTGGGTCAACACTATAACTCTGCTCTCTCGAATAGGAAACTTCTGTAGCTGGTTTGTTATTCCATTTTATATTTCAGGCAATTAAATTTCTGCACGCGAAAGCATATCGAGAAAAAAAACGTAATCGTTGATGAGGCTTTAATTAGAGTAATTATATTGTCACTCTGTTAGCAGAAGGTTCAAATTACGATCAAATGAAAAGGAATGGACATTCACTTTCTTATTCATTTCGTTCTCGTTTTTTGATTGCTCGTGTTTACACTATCTAATTAAATCACTTTCAAAGAAACCATAGCACTGACCTTTGAATTGGAGAAATTAACATATCAATATTCTCGAAAGTCACTCTAGTAAGATTAATTAGTTGTATGGAGAAATGGAGAGATATTGAAGGTAAAGAGGAGAAAAATGAGAAAGATAACTTGGAAAAGAAGAAGAGTAAAGAGAAAGTCAATGAAAGAGTGTGTCTAATGGAAAGTGATTGAAGAAGAATAATAAAATGAAAAATTGAATGATGAGTTACGGTAAGAAAAAAAATAATTAAAGAATAAGATGTTGAAAAAGTAAGTGTTGTTTAAGAGGAAAATATAAAAAAATGACTTACCATGGGCGAAGACTAGCACCAGGAAAAGTGTTGCAACTTGCTGGGGTACCATTCTATGGTTGATGGTGACTTTAATTGGATTCTATTCCAAATGTACCATGAAATGGTACAGGGCCTGAAAAAATGGGCAATCTACTCCAGAAGAATTGGAAGAAGCCTCGGCTGATGGGTTTTCGTGTCGAGACTGGTCACTGGGAGAGCCGTTTGGCTACGGGTCTTATATGAGCTCCCCACTCTTCTGGTCCGGTCTCTGCCTCCAGAGGAAGGCTTCTTGGAGAACACACCAGACTTCTTCGATGGGTAAGGATTCATAAAATAGGGAGTTGAACAGAATGATTCGTAAAGTTTCATGTTATTATACTCTGAACGATTATTATTATAAGGGTGAAGTAATGAAATGTTGATTAATGTTTATTTAATATTTGGGCGTAATGTTAAAAATTGAAAATTCTCGTTATGGCTATTTGCCATAATTTTTCTTATTCTTAATTACAATTTCCCATAACTTCCTTTTTTCATAATTTTCGAATGCGCATGCAAAGGGCCCTTACTGTCGGTATGGAGTTATGTAGAGGGTCATATAGCCGGATGAATTCCCAGCATCTTAGGCCTAAGACGAACCCTTTGACGAACCCCTTACGTTGGAACATGAGTCGCTGGGGTATTTTTGAAGTTGGAATTTCGAAAAACCACGTTTTGAAAAATGTGCCTGAAATTGGAGAGTGCCATGAGCGCACGTGTTATGCTTTTTCTTCGAACATGAAATATACCAAATCTCGGTTGCTTCTCGGACATGAGTATAGTTCCAAAAGATTGAATCTAGGTCCTAATATCATCCTCCACTCAAACCCGAAAATAATAAGTTTGACCCTGACTTGGAAAAACGCTATCATCTGCTAAACTAGAACTGGCCATAAGTCTTTTAACTATTAACTTTTTTCCTTAACTATTAAGTTAAATTGAAAATTAAAAAAAAGAAATTTTTACCACCAACTTGTATGAAAATTCTACAGCTCATAATTTTTAAAATATAAAAATTAACTTTTTTGAAAATGGGCCCAGGCGATGATTTTTAATTTGGTCAGAAAACTTCCATGAGGTGCAGGGAACCATAATCAACTAGAAAATCCCAAACGCAAGCACCCTACAATTAAATTTGGTTCAGCTTCACTGTGAACGCATTTTATGCAATAATTTGGTAGTTACTCCTTTTGACTCCCAGTGCACACCAAACAACTGTCGACAATTTTCCCCTAATGTTATCTATATATATTCTCTAATTTCAGTAAAAGGAATAACTGGATGTCTATTATGTATATAATTTGACTTTAAGCATTCCACATTTTATTTTTAACTTAACAATAAAAACCATGGACCAGAAGCGAATCCTGAGTGAGCCAAAAGTAGGTTTTGAACCTCGATCTTCCGGTTAGATACTCAGGAATAGAACTATGCCCTAAAGAGGAGTCTTCCAATTTCTCCAGGTCGGTTATGAACCTTACTGCAAGTCTCTTTTGGAAAATACACTTTACTGAATGACGCCGCCTACCATTATTATTTTCGAAATTATCACAACAAATGGCTCAGGACAATGAGGGTGAAACTTGAAACCTAAGAATAGTGACAAATTTGATTTTTACGTAATATTGAGGTCCACTAATATTTTTAGAATTCTTTTTTCATAAATCATCATTAATCGGTCATTTAATAATACCTAATTTTAAAACTAATTTGTAATTTTTTAAGTAATTTCAATTTTTTTTAAATTTCATTTTTAGGTACACAAGCCGTGAAATAAATGTTTAATTAATTTCAAAATTATTTGAATAATACCTATTTCTTCGAGAATATACAGTAATCAGAGGATTCTCAAAGAATATGGCGTAGAAGAAGCTTCCTAAGGCGAAAAAGAAAAATAGAAAAAACCATAGAAATATAAGAGCTTGCATGAAAAGATGCATGGTTGTAAAGAAAGCTAAAGTTGTATGCCAGGACGGGAAAGTGTGGAGAAATAAAGTTTATAAGAAATGTATGATGAAGAGTATCAATGAAATAATATATGCTTGAAACGAATGACGATGAGTTTGCATATTTTTGTGTATTCTATGACGTATGATGACCTTGTGAAGCTCTTCACCTGGGGTGATTGCTAGAGAGATTGGTCAGCTACCTGTGTCAGATCGGTTTTGCGGAATGAACGTGTTGCTTTAATAAGTAACACAGAAATTCTATATTGTTCTACAATTTATACATACTCCCACAATTATTTTTCTCACTGTTCCCATATAAATTCATTGATACTCGGTAGTACGTATAACGAGGCTAGAACCGAATGAGTTAAAAAACTACCCCGAAAGGGATTAGGCCTAATAGTAAAATAATAATAATAAATATAGAGTACCTACAAAAACCAGGAGAAACATTTTATATCACCAAATTTTCGACAAAATGTAATATTTTGAGGTATACTAATTTGCTCTCTGAGAATAATGTTGAATGTTTAAACAAATTTATTTTGTTCAAATATTTTATTTTTTCCATTTTTTGACAAATTTTTAGATAATCTATATATAGTGGAAGAAACATGTATTAGTTAAATAATTCTGAAATCATCGTAGTAAGTAGTCAAAGGGCCAGTTAGGGGTAAATAATCAAAACATCAGTTTATGGTATTACGACTTTTCGCCAGATTGGTTTTCTGGCCTCATCAGGCTAAAAAGATTGTTCTTTTTTTATTAGGAATAAAATTCACATTGAGGGCTTAGTGTGCTGGACATTTCGAAAACCTTGATCTATGACTTCCATTATGGCTATATGCTTAACAAATACGGTGACAAATGTAAACTGCTGTACTCAGACACTGATAGCTTAGTTTATGAAGTTAAATGCCCCGATATTTACATGGATATGAAACAAGATATCAACAAGTTTGACACATCCGATTATCCTGTAAATAATGTTTACGGTATGCCTCAAGTCAACAAAAAAGTTCTACGCCTCATGAAAGATGAGTGCAGTGGAGAGGTCATTACTGAATTTGTTGGCTTGAGGAGTAAGATGTCAAGCATCCGCATGAATGGTCAAGATTTTGTAAATAAGGCCAAGGGTATAAAAGTAGGCGTTGTACAGAAATCTATCAACTTTGATAACTACGTTGACTGTTTGAGAAATGCTGCGATTCAAACTAGAACGCAGTCTATCATTAGGTCGCGTCTTCATCAGGTTGATACGGTTAAACAGTTAAGAGTAGCTTCAAGCCCCTTTGATGATAAGCAGTATCTTTTTCCTGAAAGCACTGCTACGCTAGCTCGGGTTGATTATAAGATTTAGGATAATGATACCAAAATCAGTTTAATGATACTTTAACATTAGTTTTAAAGCTTAGTTTAATGTTACTTTAACGTTAGCTTAACGGAACTTTAACGTTAGCTTAGCGTTATTTTAACATTAGATCAACGTTACTTTAAAGTTAGCTTAACGTTACTTTAAAGTTAGCTTACCATTACTTTAACGTTAGCTTAACGTTAGATTAACTTTATTACATGTATGTTTCATCTATCCAGCTGTTGTGTGAGCTGTCGAATCCAAGCCATTTGATGTAGATTTTATTACCACGTCACTTAATGACTTCCTCCACAACGTAAATGTCTGGATACTTGACAGTTAAAAGTTCTTCTTGATAAAAGCCTCCAGCGAAAGGTTGATCCTGATAGTCCTTTGATTTATATGTTACTGGTTTAGTTGCCACGATCCGATTCACAGTAAATATTTCAAAAACTCCCTCACAAAATACTTTCGGAAGCTTCTTTACCCAACTTGATTGTACGATATTTTCATCGCATTTCATCGCTAGCTTTTGCTATTTGACTCAGCATTTCTCGTTCTTTTCGAAACATGTTGATGCGTTGGTGTCTCAGACTATACTGACTTAGTCACAATCAAGGACTCTTATTTATAGGAGAATGAGGAGGATGAGAATGAGGAGGAAGAGGAGGAGGAGGAGGAGGAGGAGGAGGAGCTATTTTATCTCGAACGTTGTATATTGCTTCATACGGATCCAAGCGATCTTGTATATGAGTTGCAATTTTGTATTTATAGTAATCATTCACTACAAAGCCATGAAAGTCAAGCAAATATGAATCAATTGCGTCAAAAACATGTAATATATTAGCGAATACTTTTATAAATCTAGGTTAAGATTTTTTATAATGCATGTGATGTATTAAACATAGTTTAAGATTGTTGTTGAATACAAATTTATATTGAACGAGTAAAACAATGCGTGTTTAATCCTAGTTCCCTAGGCTGTTAGAATAAATCATTAAATTAATTAGTTTATTATTTAATTATTCAAGTTATTAATTATTTTTACCTCAATTAGTTTTATCTTCGTTCAATTATTTTTACTTAATTTAATTAGTTTTATCTTCGTTTAATTATTTTAAACTTAATTTAAATCGTTTTATCTTGGTTTAATTAGTTTTTGCACAATTTAATTATTTTTATCTTAGCTTGATTAGTTATAAGTTATTCTATTTAGTTTATAGTTATGTTTTATTAATTTTCAAATAACCTTAATTAGTAACTTACGATTATGACTGAAACTTCATACTGCGCATGCGCAGAGTTCAACCTAAAGGTTAGATCACTGATATCTTCTTCGTCTATTTCGATTGAATCTCTCAGACTTTCTCTGTCTAACTCACACGACAGAAAGAGAGATGTTTTGAAACCTTTGTTTCGAATTCTCATGCATCTCCTTGTTTATCTCACATGGTAGAAGGAGAGTTCCAATTGACTTTAGACAGCGATTTCTCAGTGCAGGGAATCTCGGCGCGGTGCTGGGTGAACCCCACTTGCACATAGAGGGAAAGCCCACATCTTTACAGTTGTAGGACATTCTTTTTACTTATAGTTGAATAGTTTATACATTTAATGTTTTATCATTAAAATATGTATTCAGATTCTTATCTTTTTATATATATTTTAGATTATTGAGATGTTAAGATGAGTAGCTTTATAATTATATCTTAGGCCATAAGAATTATAAAAAATGACAAGGTAATTTCAGCGCTGTACTTGTAGAAATAGGGGACTCCTGCGTATAAAGTTGGCGCATTACACTTGCAGGGCATACCTGTGGACATTGGGGGAATCCCAGTGAGCACTGGAATGACACAGCGTTTTTTTGGTAACGTACAGAGCATATACGGATACATGTATTACCTCCTGCTGATATGAGTGTTGGATAAAAGTACTGAGTGACGTCATCAGTTATTTAGACGCGATTGATAAGGTAGGCTCCTGATGTAGCGACAAAGGCTCGATCTATAGCTGGGGATGTGTACTATTAACGGCCCATGGTAATTACCTGATGTTGGTAATTCAGCCTGGAACAGAACCTTAAACATAGCTTGGAACAGAACGTTGCCGACTGGCGGTATCTTAGCATGGAACAGAACCTCGTAGTGCTAACATTGCAAGAATCTACATTACCAACCTCACTCTTTTACTGACTTAGCATGAAATAGAACCTCAAAATTACCAACCTCGACCGCGTAACCATAATCATTTACCAATTTTTTCTAGAAATGATTCAATTTTTTTTTTGTTATTTAATATGAGAGTTAATTTTGTTAAGATTAAAAATATCTTTATTTAAAATTAAATAATAGAAATATGAAAATAATAATAAAAGTATAATAGTACATATTAATTTTAGAAGACGAGTAAAAAATGTGTATATCTTTTTGTAAAAAGCTGCAAAGAAAGTAGTTTTGTCTCAAGCATTAGTAAAGCCATCAGAAAAATAATTAATGAAACCCATTTTCCATTTTTCAATATTATGGATAAAATATTTTCAAAGTATCCTAATACATACTCTGTTACATATTTTTTACAATAAACAGCAAACAAGCATGCATTTCTTTTATTTTGCTGGCGATTTTGCTATTGCTTAAGTCAATACTTTTTTTATCGAAACTCAATCCGAAAATATAAAATTGTTATAAAACATAGTGGGACCACAAAAAAACGATTTGAAACACGTTTTTAATATACGAAAATTTTATTGATTGTATAGTATTTAGTCACAGTCGTGTGATTAAACCTATTTTTTTAAATTGAATGCTTTTTAAAGTTTTTATTTTAAATCGAAATTTAACGCTGTAACATTGTTGAAACTTTATAGAAATATGCAATTAATTATTTTAATGTAGACAATTAAACAAATGATAATTTCTTATCAATTCGCTGTGTACAATTTTTGTGAGTTATAAATTTGTAAAGCAGTAACGTTAAACTTGTTATACGAAACATTTTTTAAACGTCATTTGCACATAAAAATACTTTTTAAGTACATTTCCAAAAAACGCTTAAACTTAGAAAACCCAATTTACAAAGTTTTCATAATTCCTTCCAAAGTTGCCATCAACTTTTTTACGTGAGTATCGAAATACCTCACTCTTCTTTTTGCTCCTTTTTCTCTCTTATCTGAGACCACTAGGGGATTTATTTCAAATATAAATCTGTAAAATAAAATACAAAATATTATGTACATACAATTAATGCATATAATACAATAAATGATATATTAACTATATTAAATGAAGATACCTTTGTAGAAATTCTAATGACTTAGATAAACCAGCTGGATTCGCGTATCCGAAGACATAGTATGAGGCAAAGGCCGTCTTAATACCTTCAAGAACATCGCCTGCTTTAATTATCTTTTTCTACAAAACTACGCTAACTGGCACCAAAGGATCAAAGATCGATTTTCCTGTAATTAAGATATGGTTGTACCTTAAAATCTGTACAAGGAATGGTAAATACAAATTATCCAAATAGAAATTTTAGTGTAAGACAAAGAGTTTCAAGAATATGCCTCTTATCATTACGACGGGATATGGAGATGGTGCTGAGTTCATGGTATCTGCATCTGTAGAAGAACAAAATATTATTTATTGTTTTTCCTGAACGATCGTCTTTACCATAAATCACACGGGATGCATGTACCAGCAAGTATTTTGACTCGCCTATAAATGGCCAGTTCATAATCAATTGCAGAATACATCTATTTTCATCATTTAGCATCTTCCGCTGAGAATAAAATTGGAGATTTAATACCGCACTGATTTTAACTTAATTCCATTGTGATGGCTCTTTATATAAATAAAAGAGCCACAAACGCTTTTCATCTAAAGTTTGAAGATCATCCGGTGGAATCCCAGCTTGATACTCCAGACATCCATATTGATCTTGGCTTATCGAAATTTTAGAGATTCTTCCTCTTCTTCCACATTAAATATAGGATTTCGGACCCCCTTTCTCTTCGTATCATTAACGTATTTCCTATAATTGACAGCATTATAGATTCGGAATTCTAAACATTCATAAACTTTGCCTATATTCTGTCCTTTAACATGATCTCCTAATAGTGGCTACTGATTCACAAACATTGCAGTAATCGAACGAGCTCAAAAACGAGAATGATCTTTTAAAACTTGTAGCATATAATGTCCTATTTGAGCATTTATAAGTACATCAGTTGAAAATAACACTCTTCAATACGTTTGAACTCAAATTAAAAATAGTACAAGTTTGAGCGCCTTAAATATTTTACACTAGTAGTAAATATACGTGCGCGAACCGCGTGTTCTCCGTGGATTTTTATTTTATAATATTAAAAAGAAGCTGTTTAAAAATCCATAATAATACATTTTGAAATATGAAGAATTTAAAAAAAATTTGAAACAAAACCTCTTAAAATTCTTTGGAACCCTTTGAAAGTAATCAAATTCCTTCATATCCATTGAAACTGTTGAAATCCGTAAAAATCCCTTGGAATAAAATTTAATCTATTCCCTAAAGTCCTCTAGAAATGCGTTAGAATCAAAAAATAAATTATAAACCCAAAAGTTATATTTGCAGTTAAAAAAAGTAATTTAACAAAAAAAAGACAACGATTTTTATCAAAATAGTTCAAATTCTAACCAAATTAATTAATTTTCAACAAAATACATTAATTTTCTACTGAAAAAGATGAAATTCTTAACCAGAATTGGAATAATGAAATTTTGAGTTAGAAAAATAATTTTCATGTAAAAGACGAATTTTCTACTGAACAGTAGAATTTTCAAACCGAAAATATGAATTTTCAAAAAAAGTTAACATTCGACCAAACAAAAAAACGGATTTCAACACAACAGTTGAATGCTTGACCAAAAAGATTAAATTTTTTGTTTTCAACAAAATTTTTTAATTTCGAACAAAATAATAAAATTATATCTTCATTCCCTGAGTATATAAATTATACAAATATCTTCTTCGAGATTAACATTTTTATTTAAATAATTGATTACATTCTCTATAATATGTCAATTAATTTAAATACTTTTTAGAACTTCAAATTTTTTTACACAAATCGATATTTTCCTTTCCTTTTAAACATTAGTAAAATTCGACACACACAATAAAAATCGCGAGTTTTTGTTTTCGGGCATGAAAAATCAGGCCATGATACGAAAAATCATAATATCAGGATAGCGATAAAAAATTGGGACGTGTCCTGATAAATCAGGACGTCTGGTCCCCCTAATGATATATTCTTTCGGAATTCATTGTCAAGTCGAAAAATGTAAAGAAAATAGAAAAGAGGCTTGCATATTTTTTGGGTTAGAATCATGTAAGTATTATGTGTATATGAACGCATCTGCAGTCGAAATACCGTCAATACTCTCGATGTCTTGGAAAATATCTAAAATTCTACATGTATGTATTACTATTCTGAAAAAATAGCAGTTTTTGATTAAAATCGATTATTTATTAACCTGGTAATTATGATTAAAATAACAAAAATATGGTGAAACATTGATGGCTTTACCTACCTAGAAACATCACGATGTTTTTTTCAGACATATGTAATGTAATTGCGCTTTAATGCTTGCCAAAATCACTTGTTTTTTTTCTATATTTATACTATTTCGTGCCGACTTTTTTTGTTTTCTAATTAAACATGCGTGTGCACGCCGCGGAATACCGGTATTCCCCGGTAAGACTGACTGTGGCGTAAATCCAGCGCTCTGCGCATGCCTGGCGTCCAGCTTACTATATTAGTGTGTCACATATTGAAATATCATATACACGAATTGAAGAGTCATATGTCTGTATATTAAAATTCATATATGCCATCTTAAAATGCATATTCGTTATATATACATTTCAATTTCGTATAAAAAGTATATTAAACTTCATATGACCTTTCATATTAAAATTGCAAACATTTCTGAAAGTGTATGCCTGAAGTCCCAAAATCCGTAATTTTGAATTTTAAGCTTTTAAGCTTTTTCCTTTTCTAAAGAATAAATCTTGAAAAATATATGACGAGGTTAACGCTTGGATCTGGACGAAAGCTTGCAGTTAAAGCAACTCCATTGCACAAAAGTATCGGAAAAATTAAAACTATGATTTCCATTTATTAAAAATTTTAAGGCACGAAGTCATCGCTTCTTTGCTTCAAAATTTTTCAAATAACTGTCACTGATCTCTAAATGTTAAAAAACGTATAAAGAAACACGTTTTAGTTTATGTATTATCAAATTACATATTTTCAATGAATGCGTGTCGAAAAGAATAAGAATGAAATATAGAAAAAATGAAAAGCACTATTGTCTTGAAAATTTTCACTGTATTTTGTTATCAAAGTATATAGTTTTGATTCTTCTTACAATTCTATTCATCTGTTTTTCTATTTACAAAAGTTAACAAAACAAAGCAGTTTCTTATCATTCTTTGACACTCTAAAATATAAAGGAAATAGTGAAACATGCATAATTCGATATGTATCGCTATTTTATTCTGTGATTATCTAAATTCGGAAACTTATCACTGAAATAATTATGTATTGTTATAAAATATGGTGAAATATGTGCATGAAAATAATTTATCCATAAATCTACTATTCGTTATCAATGACTATATAAACTGATTTTTTGTGTGGGAATAACGGGGCATTTTTACGGAAAAATCCAGAAAAAGGAAATTCCCGAAAAAGAAAATAAACCAAATTATAAAATTGCCGACAATTTAAAATTTCCGAATTGGAAAATTCCTGAATCTAAACGATTAAATAATTGTTTCAATAATAAATAATATAACAATAAAAATAGGTTTATTTTTATTAAAAAAAGTAAGGTAAACGTATTTTAACTATAATTTAATAAAATGAGAGATGTATTGTTAGTTTCATATTGATTGAGACCTCCGTCTCAAAAATAAATCGAAATAAATATCTATTAGAATTTTTATCACTGATTCATACTGAATATTATAATAAAAAATTATTAACATTTTAAGTAACTAGATGAAGCACATACCCGTTTAGTTTGGTATTAAGTAAATCTTATTACAAAATAAACACGTAATTTGTTAACACATAAATAATTACACATATATAGAATGATACTGTAATCTTAACATCACAAATTTAATGAAGCATTTTCATCTAATTTTTTCAAGCTTAATTTTTTTAAGCTGTTGATTGACCGCTTCTTTTTCTTCCTTCCTTTTTAGCTTTTCTAGTTGCTTTAATTTTAAATCCTGTGCTTTTTCTTTACGCTTCTTTTCTCTTTCTTCTTTCTTTATTTCTAGAGTAATTTTTTTTCCTCAGCCATTTACGTTCGCTTTCTCTTTTTCTCTCCTTTTTCTAATTATAAAGCTTACCTTTTCTCCTCTTTCCTTGCATGATATTCTTGCCATGCCTCTGAAATCACAACCGCTAGCAGTTTTTCTTTAGGCTTCCTTTTATTGGTATCTTTGGATTTGAGGTTGGATGTCCCTGGCCAAAATAGTGTTGCCTTGAATGGAGAAATCTCAGATTGTTCGTTGCAGCTCGATTGTTCTCTTTATCAATTTCGAGGCTATTATTTTCAATATTCATTTCGCTTCCGGGAAAAATGATGCATCCATCGACCTTTCTGGATTTTTTTTTGGTAATTTATCATTATTAGGTGCAAAGCTCTCTACAAGTGCGTCTTCTCCGAGGTCTTCTCTATCATCAACGTCAATTCGGTTAGCTGAGACATCCATGTTGTCAGGCTCTGTTGAGTTGACCGGAGAGAAAGAATTTAGAGGGGCTTTAATCTCTGGAATAACTTGAGAGATTAAGTTCTCACTCTTTTCTGACTAGGTTATAAAAGTTCAGTATTATCTATTACAAGGCATACTTCCCTTACTCTGTGTTCGATTAGATTTTCATGAACAGCACCTAAATAAAATCAAATAAATTTGTATATTTTAATAAAAAAGATCACGTTTCAATACAGTTTTAAATAGATTAGTATTTAAGAAATTTACCTGGAAGATCGCTTTGGCCCAATTGGATATGATTTACTTTCGTAGAAATGAAATTCTCTGCAGCTTGAACTTCAACATGATTTTCTATTATCTCTTAGCCTGCTTTTTGCTTTTTAGATATCCAGAAATAAAAAAGAGATTCATCTTGAACATCTCCAGTCCAGATTCTTCCCACTTTTTCAAAGAGATTCAGTTTTTCTTCTCCTAATTCATACTCAAATTGCCTTAAGAAGTTTCGCGAGATTTCTACTACCCTCGAATCTTCGTTCGAAGAAGACTTTTTCAAGAACAATGCTGTGCAATCTAGTGCGTCAGGGTTGAAAGGACACAATCCACAAGCTCGCAGTCCATTTGCAAGAATCTTTTGAGCGTTCATGTTTTCAAGCAATGGTTGTAAAATTGGTGAAAACATTTCTTTTGATAGCCTTTGGCCATAGCTGCTCATCCTTTAGCTTCGAACAGCAATTCTCCTCTTACGTTTTTATGTGCGAAACATGGCTATGTCCATCGGCTGAAGTATGTGAGATGAATTGGGGTACAAAGCCACTAGAATTATACCGTTCTTCACACAGAACTCGCTAAGACTCTTTGTCAAGTGTGACGAATGTCCATCGGCGAAAAGAATGACAGGTAGTTTTATTCCTTTCTTTAAAAGCCATGGGTGAAAGATATTCACAATGTACTCGTAGAAGCTCATACCAGTCATCCCGCCATTTTCACTTTTAACAATATCCCAGTGTCCAGGAACAGATGCTACTATATTTTTTGGCAATCTCTCGTATTTGAACATAATAATTGGAGGCGCCAGTTCTCTAGCTGAATTTCCTGAAATTGTAAAATGACGTATTGTTAATAATTATTACAGCATTAATAATGAGATTATGAGAATAAATACTAAAATAACCATACCAGTAATCATAGTAGTGAGACACTCTTTTTCATCAGAATTCACAATGCTATAAACACTTTTTTGACTAAACTGAAATCTGGTCTCCCTTCGGACAGAGGAAAAAAGCCGTTTCATCACAGTTGAAAACTCTTGTCATATCATTCAATATATGCTGTAAATTATGTTCGGCAAGATATGACCTAACTTCATTAAACCATCCTCTAAGGTCAGCCTCTCTCACAGGAGATCGACTTTTTGTCAAATTTTGCGAGACTCTCACGGCAATTTTAGGGTGCCCTTTCAAAAACCCTTCGTACCAATGTCTGCCTGGTCTGTCATTAGTGAAATTCTGCTGCTTTTTAGTATCAGAAGATTTTATCAACAATTGGATACTGTCTAAAAGTTGCTGCTTTGTCACAGGAAATCCAGTTTTTGATAATCTGAATATCCATTCAACGAGATCAGATTCCCCTTGTTTCGTAGGAATTGTGTCAGGACCCATTTATCGTTTTTGAGGGGGTTTTCCAGATATTTTATCTCCCAGAGTACTACGAGGCACGTCGTATTTTTTACTTGCAGCAGTAATGTTTGGGGATCCATTTTAAACTGCCTCTATAGCTTCTTCCATTTGTTCTGGCATATATTTGAAGTTTTTGAGCCATTGCTACAATACAAATTCCAGTAAAACTATGATAGGTAAAATGTATACTTACACTATTGTAGACTTGAATTGCCTTCCTTTTTAAAATAAAGTTTGAAAAATAATATTGAGTTTTATAGTCATATAAGGTAACTTTGTTCTATAAAATGGGTATTACGTTAACTCTGCGAACACAAATAATCATCGGGAAGCGTACTCATACTTTTCAGGACTTGGTTTTAGAATATTTGAAGGTATTTTTAAATAACCGCCCCCTCTCCTACTACAAAATGTCAGCTTAACGAAATATTATGTATGCGCTTCTTTAATAAAGTATTTAAGTGCTGTTTTAGATATTATTTTTCGGTAAAAAAACCCAATAAGAAGTCTCAAATTTAATTTGTCAACATTCAATAATAACTACAATATACTAGCGGAAATCTACATGTCTAAGATGCACCATGGAAGGTGCTAATCGCAACTACTTTTCCATCCCTCCTTTCCTTACAATTCCTACAAACGCATATCCATGCAGCAGCCTCTGAAAGTTATCAAAAAACCCCACTTGCTTTGAACCAGATCTGTGCTAAGGGCTGACATATAATAGAAAAAACAACTTTCCATTCTAAAATTTCGTAAACTGTAGAAGATTCCGATTGTAAAATACCTCCAAAATGCAATCAGGAATTCTTTCAGTTGATGGGACAATGTCCTTTCGAAATATGATCGAAAGAACGGTCAAAGGCCGACGTGATGGGTTGTCAGCAATGAAATTGCTCGCTGTGTAGGTATAGCAAAATCCAAAAAATTTTAATTTCTCTTCTTTTGTAAAGCCTTACTCGGCGTTATGACCCACCAGAAAGAATTACCTGTAAAGCATCGACGAGGTACATCACAGAGATTCCAAAATCGCAGTTTGTCGGGCGACGCCTCGCGGAGTAGTTTAGACGTGAACGAAAACCGTGAAAGCAACCCTTGTCCGTCTGAAGGTCAGTACGCGGACTTGATAGTAGATGCCTACAGCGAATCACGTCAGACGTACAAAAAAAGTCGTAAAAATAAATTTTCCTTCCGGCGACCCTTATTATTAACTACGCTACTGCGCATCGCGACCTCTAGCTAGTTAGTATAAAACAAAACAAAAATTTCGGTGCATAAGAACACATAAAATTACATTAAACTGAATCTGGTACGCTTTGTAGCAGCCAGACTTAGTTTTGTAATTTTGAGTGTGATTAAATTTTTGAAAACAGACCCGGTACCCATCGTGGCTGCCAGACCAGTATTCTGAAATTAAATCGAAGTAAGATTGAGTGCTAGCGGACGGAGGGTGCTCAGTACACAAAAAAGAATAGAGTCGAAATACCAAATTTGGAAGAAAAATTAAAAAAAAAAAAAAATCATCAGTCACAGAGGCAATAGATATAGAGAAACGTTTCTCTCTCTGCTGATTCCACAATACAGCGGTAGAGTAAGAAGTTCCAGAGGGGTAACCAAAAAGTAATAACATTTTCAGTTATGTTTCTTGTATTCTTCCAAAAATTCAAGTGCGCGAAAATTTAAAAATATTTTTTCATCAAATTCTATAAGTTAACGACAACCCTGGATGGGGTTAGAGAACGACGACGCACATAGATTATAAAATGCGTTTTTAAAATAAAAGATGGAAACCTGAGCAGCTTGGAAGGGCTCCGTCATACATTATAACAATATTTACTAATTTTATTCTCGTATGTAACAAGCTGATGGTGGCAGCGGTGGAATTTTTCGTTTGGCCAGTTCTTACGAGTTGTTAGCCTAAACACACTTTATCATAAATATGCATATACGCAACCTGCGATTTTAATGAAAGTGTGTATGCAGAAGTTTTTCTTCGGGATCACTGAATCCAAATTTGATAACAGAATTTGAAAATTCAAAATGTCCACAACTTTCGACGCAAAGTTGCAGTCAAGGTGAAAAAACGTGGTTAAAAGCACCTTTTGTAACTTGGTCAACTTTCGACCGTTATATTTCGTGGAAAAATGCATGAATTCTCTTGCAAAAGATCAAGTAGTTACCTTGAAGTTTTATTTATGAGTAAGTTTTTGAAATATTCGAAAATGTTTATAAATTTGGTGTCGACAGTAAATAAAAGCGAAGGATGATAACTCAGCTTCTAATCAAGCTGGAAGGCTGTACTAAAGCTTAAAATTTGTGAAAAAAATCAGCGAATTCAATGGTAGATTTTTAAGTACAGCTAATTACGTCTATAACACGCTTTTGCATTTTATCTTTTTCTGTTTTTTTTTGTGGTAGTCGACCTCAATTGTAATCGATACGTTGAAGGGTATGCCGTCCACTATTGTTAAAGT
Organism: Andricus grossulariae; assembly: GCA_011634705.1. Classification (NCBI taxonomy): domain Eukaryota; kingdom Metazoa; phylum Arthropoda; class Insecta; order Hymenoptera; family Cynipidae; genus Andricus; species Andricus grossulariae. Next base: position 220,688,282 of record JAABKJ010007545.1, on the reverse strand, counting down.
CGATTGACCCACGCAGCACATTCTACCAGATGTACGAAATTTGAAGAAAAAAAGGACACCATAGGCGTAGATACATTTTCCGACTCTACAGCATCTTTTTTTTGTAGCCATAAATAAATATTCGTATCATTCTAAATACCCAAAATCTGACTAAGATGTTATAAACTTAGGGAATGAACATACATCTAAATTCTGTTAATTAAATAAACCTAGAACCTTAATAAAATTAGTTTTAGAAAGGAAAATTTACAGTTTTCTAAACAAAATGTTTAAAGTATTAAAAAGTAACTTCAATGTTTATTTAAACTATTTTTCTTTAATCTATAAATTTATTGCAGGCTTCAAAGTCTTTCGCCTATTCCTCTCTTTTCCCCATTTTTATATTTTCCAACTTAAATGCGAACTGAATTAATAGAACCCAATAAGAAAATACAATTATTTTTGTTTAAAAGTCGATTCTTTTTGGTTAAAATGTGTACTATTATGTTTTTGGTTGTTAATTCGTCTTTTTTGTTATAAATTTTATCATTTGCTTGCAAATTGAATTATTTTGTTAAAAATTTGTCATTTAGTTTGAAAATGTATATTCTTTATGGTAGAAATTTCATTCATTTTGGTTGAAATCATTCTTTCTGGTTAAAACATAATACTTTGGTAGAAAATAAATCTTTTTCGCTCATGAATTCAACTATTTTGTTGAAAACTCGTCCTTTTTGATTCAATTAAACTGTTTTTGATTTAAAATTAGAATCTTTGTTAGCTCAAATATCAGCTATTACATTTTTTTTAGAATTCATAGAGGAATACATCCTTTTAGCTTGCAAATTCAACTACTTGATTGAAAGTTGTACTACTTTGTTATAAATTAACTCTTTGGGTTGAAGATGAATTATTTCAGTTAAAAGTTAATTTCTTTGCTATAAAGCTGAAATTCAACTATTTAATTGTAAATTCATATATTTTGTTGAAAATTCGTCCTTTTTGGAATAAAATACTCTTTTTGTTTAAAAATGCAACTGTTTGATTGAAAATTAATCTTTTGTAGTTAGAGATTAGGGATTGTCCATAAAATACGTAACGCTATAACAGACAGGCAGGCTCCGTAGGTGTCGTTACGGTAGCGTTACGGAGAGTCAGATAGGATTTTCGAAAATGTAACGTAACGTTTTTAAAATGAAAATTTTGCGATTTAAAATATTGCGCAATATGATGTGGGACCCTGCGGTGGTTGTTAACCTTTAGTTTATATATATATATATATATATATATATAGCAAATTATTCAATCGAAAAGATCATCATCAAATGGAAAATAAACTATTAATGTGACAAAAATTTGCATGAAAAGTTCGGTTTCGGCAACTTAAGAAATGAATTGAAAGATTGCTTCAGAATAGTTTCCAATTTTGAAACACAAAATTAAAAGCAGAGTAATAAGGAAGTAAATTTATGCAGCAACTTGTCAATTTTGCATATCTATACTCACAGAAAGTGATAGAATCAATTGAAAAATATATTTTTTTTTAATGAAGCGACAGTTTTGGCGTCTCAGTTTTTTTTTTATTTTGGAAAATGTAAAAGTAATTATCAGCTCATTTGAGAGAGTAGCACGGAAATTTATACTATTAATAAGTATATTTTGTGTATAATTTATGTTGAAGCATATCAATACAAATACACCAGGCTCTCAGTTGATGAACGAGCGGTCACACGCGGTTTATGAATTCCTGGAATTGCTGGTCCACATAGTTTCTCCGGGTCAGGGATAGAGACGGTTACTCATTAGTCGAGTATATTGCTCAATATTATGGAAACGGTTCAGGCGGTCCTGACTGCTTACATTTCGATACACGCGCTTTATGAACAAGGCTATTTGCAGGCAACCCCCGAAATTGTTGTTCAACCGAGAGTCTGATGTATTAAAAAATATTATCTTTAGAATTATCTCAGGGCGTCTACTCAAATTCCTTGAAAAATTCCCTGGCAATTCCAGTTTTTTTCCAGGTATCTTTAGATTTTCCCATGGTATAATTTTCCTGAATAAGGAGACACTCAAGTATTAAGTATCGTATATTTTAGAGCTGAGTTCATTAAAAGTGGTAAAAAATAGTAGTAAATCAAGCGTGGTCCTAACAGGCTTTATTTTTCCCCCAAAATAACTGCCCTAGAAATTGTTTCTTTTGGTGTCAAAATGTCTTCTGAATATTGGCATTATCAAAAATATATATATTTAGGGATCTCTCAAGTCCATTTTTGCACAAAATTGCTTTTTTAATTGTCAATATTAATGGATTATTCAACTTCGGTACATATATGCATTTTATCCTTTTGTATTCTAAAGTATAAAAAATCTATTAACAGCGGAAACTAAAATAACATAAGCAATATTTTACAACTAAGGGGATTAAGAGATACCTAATTTTTTTTTCATTCTGCCAATAGTCAGGGGACATTTTGACACGAAAAGGAACAGTTCTTAGGGGATCGAACCATTTTAGAAAAAATAAGGATATTTTCTAGACCACTATAATAAGCATACACAATTACGTAAGTTAATTATTATGAATAATCTTTTTCTCTGTGCTTTTAAATATACCTAAATAATTTTCTAGGTAAAATATTTTTCAAAAAGGTCAAGCTCATTCTTGAAGTAGCTTTTAACCAGGAATCCAATGGTGACCTTAAATTGGACTTTGAGCTTGATTCAAGGTTATTTCAAGGTCAACTTTGTTTTTGTAATTGGGAACCCCTATTTTTGACAACGGCAATCGAAAGAGCGGGACATTTTGCGTCCAAACAGAAACTCAGGTCACGGGTCAAGGATGACCTTGAACTTCCGCTGAATGTTATCAGGCTTGACCCAGGTATGGGGCGGGTCCAATCTGTACTACTGCGGCTGAGGTGTTTACGAAAAACGTCGAGGTCATTCTTGGAGTAACTTTTTACGAGGAATCCAGTGGTGATCTTTAATTTGACCTTGAAATTGACCTTCGAAGTAGAAAACAAAATTTTTCAAGTAAAAAAATTGAAACAAAAAAATTTTAATTTCAAAAATGAAAACAAAATGTGCGTATTGAATATTATTTATGCTAGCATCAAACCCACGAATAATAAAAAAGTCAATCAAAGTATAGTTTTAACTTTCGTTGCAAAAAATTTGATGAAATAATAAATAAATAAATAAAAATTAAAGAACTGAATAGTTAAAAGCTTAAGCTTCGTTATAAATTGATATTTCAATAAGTAACAAACTCCAAATTTGTTTACGGTACAAACATTTCTATCAATCATGAGTGCAGTAGTTTACATGTAAAAATGAGGTAGAGCTTCTACGTAAAAATACCAGATTACAATTTTCATTTTTTTTAAACGTTCACCTGCGTTATAAGTTTAACCTTCTTGATTCTGGTGGAAATTTGAGTAAGGGTTAGTCCATAAATTCAAAATGCAACGCCCTACTGAAAGAGAAAGAATAATATTTCTTATGATGAGAGGTTGGGGGCAAGTGGAAAGATCTCTCAGGACAGTAATGAATGTTTTCAATGAAACATTTAGGGTTGATAGAACTCCAATTGTACTTTCGACTATTCAAAATACAGTTAGTATATTCAATAATCTCGGCATTGGCAGAGATCTACCTAGATCAGGCAGACCAAGGTCAGCAACAAATAAGGAGAAGTCACTAGATGTTTTGTTATCATTTACTGAAAATCCGCATAATTCCATCCGCAGAGCTGCTCAAGAACATGACACAAGTCAATCGTCTGTACACAACATACTAAAAACAGCGAAATTCCATCCATTCAAAGTGAAACTGTTTCACAAGTTGAATGAAGAAGATTTCGATTGTCGCGTTGAGTTTCCTGAAGACATGATGGCACGCATAGTTGATGATCCTAACTTTCAATCAAACATTGCTTTTTCAGATGAAGCAACTTTCCAACTTCATGGAACTTTGAATAGACATGATTGCATATATTGGGCAGATGAAAATCCTCACCTGATGCGAGATGATAAATCGCAGTATCCGCAGAAATTAAATGTTTGGGCTGGAATACTTATGAATAGAATTATAGGACCATTTTTCATTGATGGTCACTTAAATGCCCAAAACTATGAAGCTACGCCGCGACATTTAATAGTTTCTGCAATCAGAGAAATAGCCGCAGACAATTTTGAAGACATACGATTTCAGCAGGACGGTACTGCTCACTGTGTGCTGCAGGACTGCTCACTATGGCTGAGATGTTCGCGCATACTTAGGTGAAGTATTTGTTGATCGGTGGATAGGATGGAGGGGCACAACTGAATGGCCAGCTAGGTCACCTGATTTGACGCCTCTAGATTATTTTTATTGTGGTTATCTCAAGAATCGGGTTTTCAAAACAAAACCCCAACATTTAGATGAATTACGGCATAGGATCATAGATGTGTCAACTCTCATTCCCATTGAAATGATCCTAAATGCTATTGATGCTTTTTATCATTAATTAGCTTTCTGTCAAGAGGTGAATGGAGAACAATTCGAGCACTTAAAATAAGATGTTGTGCTGAATAATGCTAATAATCAAATGTGAGAGGCGAGGGGACTCACTTAAATCTAGCACTCGGATCGTGAGAGGCAAGGGGATTGATGTAAATTAGGCACCCTAAAGGGAATAGATTTTACTATGTCCACGTCGTTGTTTCTGGGTAACGCTGAATGTAAAAAAATTGACCTGAAAATGACCTTGAAGGTCAATCTGAGGTCAAATTCAAGGTCACCACTGGATTCCTCGTTAAAAGTTACTCCAAGAATGACCTCGACCTTTTTCGGAAATACCTGAGTCGAAGCAGCACAGATTGGACCCGACTCATACCTGGGTAGAGCCTAAAAACCTTCAGCTGAAGTTCAAGGTCATCCTTGACCCGTGACTTGTGTGACAATAGTGGTGCAGTGAACATTACAGAAGGATCGGTACATGCTACCGATCCAATCCGCGGGGACCACCGGATAAATTCATTACGCCATCAGCAAAGGATGGATTGCATTACCTCATGGCATCACCTAAAAAACATTTATTTTTGACATTTCATGCTTGTATTAAGTTTATTCAACATTATCTGCAAGTCCTCGATTGATTCTCTCATAACAATCTTCTCATCTGCGAAAGCCAACCCACGAACCTTCACTGTTTCGAGATCTACACCTTCTTTATCGAAGAGGGCCATTCTTAGACACTTATCCATAAATATGATAAATAGCCATTAGAACATAACGCATCCTTGTTTCACGCCTTGCACAATATCGAAACAGTCACTCAGTTTCCCATTAACCCTTACACTCGCTTTACTGCCTGCATATAGAAGTTGTATTGCTTGTAGGAGCCATTCATGGACTCCGTACTCTTTAAGGACTTCCCAACGTAATTGCAGCATCGAGGAAAGTTGCAGAATAGCGGCTGGATTGGTAAAATCTACTGATGTTGGAAGATCAGTAGATTCAACTTGGGTTTTAGTAAAATATAAGTTTCTTTTTTCTGCGTGAAGGATGAGCTAAAAGAAAAGGTCAAGAACTCTAGACTCGCAAAGGAAATTAAAAAATGGAACGGAAAAAGATAAAAATTGGACAAAAATTTGGTGGGACAGTGAATGTAAGAGAAGAAAACGGCCGGTTAAAAACATCATAAATATTGGAGGAGGGGAAAGAGGGAAAGGAAAGATTATGTCACAATGAGAAGGAAAATCAAAGATCACGTTACACAGTAAAAAAATTATGTTCAAAATTTTACCGAAAACAATATAATTTTGATATGCAACACAAATGATACCGAAATCAAGAGCATTTTGATCGTCCACAATGAATAATCCACATTTGAGATCACAATGATCTGATTCGGGATCATGTATCAAATCAAACCAAGATGGCCGCTGTTCTTGGAGTACTTATGCTCATATGTGAGCTTTTTATGGTTTCTGATCTTGCAGTGTACTTGAAAAGTCGAAATATTAACAAAACCTGATATTAGAATATATCACCTGCTATCGTAAGTCTAGTTGTCACTTGCATGCGATTAGATATAACTTTTAGCTTATGTCGTTTGACATCGGGACCAAAAATTGTCGGCTATTTTATTCAGTCTGACAAATGACACTGAAACAAGATCAAAGTGATCCGAATAAGCAGATCATTATGATCTCGAGAGTCATATGATCGTTGGAGGAAAATGCTCTGCAACAAAAAATATCCTCTTTTTACTGTGTAAGAAAAGAGTGAAAAGAGCATATAAAGCAATGCAAAATTTTTGGTTACAGGCAAGCAATTACACTAGCTTACAAAATAAAAAAAATTTTCGGCCCATCACATTCTAATATGTTTTTTCATATGTATTTTGGCTCACTGAACACGAAAATCACACACAAACATTTTTTTATGGAAGAGTTTTCGAGATATCAATGTTCGAAATTTGTTTTCAATTTTCAGAGCTGTTTCGATGTTTTTGAGTATATCTCGAGTTCTAATTGACCGGTTTCCTCAAACGAGCACTCAATTTGAAGGCAACTGAATCCTGTACAAATTTCTATTCTAAAGTTTTTTGATCGGCCCAGTAGTTCAGATGCCAGCGACTTTAATATGTTGGACAAATTGTATTTTTTGGCAAAAAAACGAGGTCGACAATTCACAAATCTTCCTGGTAAGAATAGAAATAGCAAATATTGACAAAATTATTGAAATCGCTAGCATCTGAACTACTGAACCGATCAACCGACTCAAAAACGTTGGAACAACTATGAAAATTAAAAAAAAAATTGAACATTGATATCTCGGAAACGCTTCCATAACAAAATTTTGGAGTGTGATTTTCGTGTTTAGTGAGCCAAAATATGTACATGGGAAACTCATAGTGAGATATGGTGGACGAAATGGCTGTAAACTAGTGTTATTTAAAAATTATTTCAAGATAAGAATAAGAATGTTTGATGTGTTGGCATTGAGCGTACTAATGTATGGGATGGATATTTGGGGGTGGAAGGAATATGAGGAGAGAGAAAGGTTGCATGAAAAGTACATAAGATGGAATCTGGGACTGGACAGATGCTCACCATGATATATCGTCTTGAAGGAATCAGATAGGGAGAAAATAAGAATAAGAGGGGATAACAGAGCTTGCAAATACGAAGAGAGATTGATGGATAGTGATAGGAAAACAATAGTTAAAGCATATTTGAAGTAAAGAGAAAGTTTAACGGGCGAGGTTAAAGCATTTAAAGAAAAGGAAAGGTATTTGAACAGGTGTGGTTGGTCAAAGGAGTTGGTTAAGAAAATTCATGAAAATGTAATGAAAGTACAGCAGCATTTAATAGAAAGAGATAAAGAAGTAATGCAATAAGAAATAGACAATAAAATTAGAGAAGCTAGGTACAATGATAAATATAAAGGGATAAGAGCAGAAGGAATACCAAAATATCTGAAGAGAAAGGGGGGAAAGGGAAAGTCAGAAATTGATTGCCCGTGTCAGATGTGGAAACACAGAAGATTGAAATAAATATTAGGGGAAAGAAGAGGAAAGAATATGCATGCTGTGTGGGAGAGGTAGAGAAACATTAAAACAGTGGTTGGAAGATTGTGAGAAGATAGAAAAAAGATGTATGACAATGGGAAAGATTCTGCATGAAAAGAGGAAAGAAGAGGCGGTGGAATTGCAATGATAATAGAGCATAAGAGAAAAATGTAAAAGGCGAGGAGTTGAGGCAAAGCGTTCAGGCGATGCGTTAAGACAACGCATTGAGGCGATGCGTTAAAATATGGCTCTTAGACCAAAAAAAATTGTTAAAACGTCACATCGATAAGATAAGGAAGAGTAATGTAACTAGTTTAATGTTGTAAAGTTTTTCTTGTTCTCTGTTTTTTTTTATTATTAGTAAAAGATTGATGTAAATATTGTAAACATTTTAAAGACATATAACCATTGATGTGGCAGACATGGTCTGCGCATTTTTAGGCCCTAGAGGCTGAACTAAAGCATTTATATATACTCTCTGGTTTAGTATATTATTCAATAATTCTTTTGAATTACTTTAAATTCATGTTGAATTCTTTTCAATTCTTTTAACTTCATTGAAATTTTCTAAATTCCTCGGAATTATCTGAATTCCTGAACATTCTTTTAAGTATTTGAATTCCTTGAATTCTCCGAAATTCCTTGACCTCGTCTAAATTCCTGGAATGCATCTAAATTCGCAGAATTCCTTGCATTAATTTAAAGACAAGAAATTAAAGGAATTCCGAGAATTCAAGGAATTAAAATAATTCAAGGATTAAAGGGAATTTAAGGAATTTAGAGAATTCAGAGAAGTTAGGAAATTTAAGGAATTCCGAGAATTCAAGGAATTCCTAGAATTCAAGGAATTTAGAGAATTCAATAATTTCAGTGAATGCAAAGAGTGCAGAGAATTAAAAGAATTCAGAGAATTCAAGGATTTCTGCGAATTCAAAGAATTCTGTGAATTCAAGGTATTCTGCGAATTCAAGGTATTCTGTGAATTCAAGGAATTCTGTGAATTCAAGGAACTCTGTGAATTCTATGAATTCTTTTAATCCCGTCATTTCTATTAGTTCCCTGAATTCTGTAAGTTATATGAATTCCCTGTCTTCCTTGGATTTTCTAAATTCTCTAAATTCCTTATGTTCTCGGAATCCCCCGAGTTCACTCAATTCCATGAATTCTCTAAAGCCCATACATTCTCTGAATTCTCTGAATTCTCTGAATTCTCTGAATTCTCTGAATTCTCTGAATTCTCTGAATTCTCTGAATTCAATCTGAATTCAATGAATTCAATGAATCCTCTGATTTCAATGAATTCTCCGAAATCTCTGAATTCTCGGAATTCTCTGGATTCAATGAATTCTCTGATTTCTCTGATTTCTCTGAATTCAATGAATTCTCTGAATTCTCTGAATTCAATGAATTCTCTGAATTCAATGAATTCTCTGAATTCAATGAATTCTCTGAATTCAATGACTTCCTTGAATTCTCTGAATTTAATGAATCCTCTGATTTCAATGAATTCTCTGAATTTTATGATTTCAATGAATTCACTGGAGTCTCTGAATTCAATGAATTCTCTGAATTAAAAAAATTCTCTAAATGCAATGAATTCTCTGAATTTTATGAATTCAATCAATTCTCTAAATTATCTAAATTCAATTAATTCCATGCATTCTTTGCATTCTGTGAATAACCTGAGTTTCCTCAATTCTTTGATTCCATTGAATTCCCTATATTCTCTGAATTCCGATAATTCAGTTAATTCTGATGACTTAAATATAATTCAAGGAATTCAGGGAATTCAGACGAATTCAAGGAATATATAAGAGTTCAAGGAGTTTAGAAAAATATAAAGAATTTAGAGGAGTTTAATGAATTTAGAAGCATACTAAAGCGTACTAAAAGTGTAATAAAACGATTGGCCAACACAAAAAACAGAGTGGTTCTTTTAGACGACCCACGCTAGACTGGTCGTTTTAGACGATGACTCCAGGAGTGTTTTTTTTTAACATGGAGGTATCGAGTTGAATTTTCAACTAAAAGTGATGACTGTGAAGCCTGTGATAAATAAATAGGAATTTTTATAATTTATTATATAATTAATATTATTATTATTACTTATTAATTATTTAATTATAACCTTAATTTAATATTTAATTAAAAATTTTCAATTATAAACTTTTAAATTGAATTATTCCAAAAAGGCGTTCAAAATTAAGTGATTTTAAATGGGAAAAATTAAAATATAAAACAAATTCTACTACGGAATGTTGAACATTAAACGAATCCTAAATACGTTTACTACTGAAAAAAGACCTATATAATAGAAGAGAATATTTTAGCAATGACATATCTAATAATAAGTTGGATATGATAGAAACGGATGAAAGTTAGGAAGCAAAATAGGGTAAAAATTAACAGAACATGTCATCTTGATGTTATCAGGTTTCTCTCACATCTTTCTAAATGATTAAATTCCAGTAGCTAAATAGATACATAAAAGTGATTACACCTATAATATTTTTATATCATGCTAGAGAGTTTGAAATCGACGACAGACGCGTGGTTCTTATAAGGCAGGAAATTGAATGGGAGATAGAACCTATCTTGCCTGAAGCACGTGTAACGTGGCGCCATACACGCTACAATAGCTTCTCGTATAAATACGATAGTATGTGCACAAATGTGCGCTAGTGTATGAGCGTAAGTGTATTTCAAGTTGGTGTGAATGTGTGATGCTCTGGCTGCAAATGTGTGTTAGCGCGTGAGTGTGAGTGTGTTTTCCGAGTTGGTGTGAATGTGTGATGCCCTGGCTAGTAGAGATGCTTCTGAATGGACGTTGATGCAAATGCATCAAGGGAAACTGAATAGATATAGAGATGCTTGCAAAGGTCCTACCGATTTTGTATTACCCTGAACTCCAAATGCAGTTCAAGGAGACGCGTCAACATATATTATCAACGCCTTGAGAGAAGGCCCTAAGGTGTCAATTCCAAACGCTCTTATCACTAATGTGACACCCCTACTTGCTTCTACAAAGCCATCATCCAGTCACTTTAAACTGTCAGAGCTTTTTGATGAAGGACATCTAAATGTTCTAGTTATGGAAAAATATATAACAGTTGTATGAACATTTTTAGGTCCATTTCCGGAAATAAAACGAAAAGATCTAGATTGTGATTTCAGGTTAAAAACCTTCTTAACTCAATTTCACTTCGAACGGAGATATTTAAAAAAAATTCATTCTGCACTCATTGGTAAAAAAAATATTTGAAAATATTAACGATTTTCAATCAAATTTAAGAAAAATTGAGTGAAACCCAAGATGCACGATTTGTACTGATAATAAAGGGCGTATAATGAAAGATACGTGAGATTTTTGCTCCATCTTCATTCGAGCAGTACTTTCATACAGAATAAGAAAGGCACGTTCCTTTCGAAAAGGACGTGTATCGGTGAGATATTCGGTTTTTGACCACTTCTTCAATCTTCAGTTAATTATGTCCTCTCTGAATTTAATTATTATAAACAATTTCAATTTTCATTAACTCCGTTACATGCAACTTTTTGAGACGATTCCAACGATATAAAAATCTCAATTTCGACCAGAAGTTGAGTTGAGGAGGTTCTTAATCTATAGGTCAGAGCTAGGGTGACCACTAGGGTGATCCGAAAATTAAAATTTCAATTTTTGGTAATTAAGCTCCTCTAATTTGTTTTCTTTCCGGAAAAAGAAATACCCTACTTGTTTTCCAAATATTTCAACACAAATCTGTGCCCCTGGGCTTTTGAAATTAACACGGTGTTTTGATTTGAATTTTAGGAATGTTCAAGGAATACTTTCTACACAATAACGTTTCATGTTGACTCCCCCCTTCTCTAACCACCTTATATTGTGCCCGGAAGATGCCCCAAAAAATGAAAAACAGCAATTTTATGTCAAATTCATGATAAAGATGGTATTTTTTGGAACTTTTTCAACGTGAATTCTTTTTATTCGATAAGCGGCAAGTTTCACAGTATTTTCAGCTAATTTTCAATTATGTAAGCAATTTCTATTTTTATACATTTTTTCCCCACCAAATCGTGAAAATGTATTACTTTGTGGAATTAATGACACAATAGAAGAATGATTTTTTTCTTGATGATGTTGTGCAATTGTTTGAATAATTTTATTTTGTTTAAACAATTTTTTCATCCTGTAAGCCGTGAAAACTTATTATTTCCTGGAATTAATGTTGCAGATAACGAATGTTATGACTGATATTTTTTGTAAAAGACTGTTTGGAATTATTCAAAAAACAAATATCATCTGCTCCTTTTCATAGGGACGATTGAGAAAATTCAAGTTTTTTCGAATCTCTTACACTATATCGCTTGTTATTCATTATTTTGTTATACCAACGAAATCGAGCTGGGAAAATAACTATCCATAACGTAGCTGAGAAAAATTCTTGAACAAAATTATTATTGTTTGAAAAATGAGGGTATAAGTTCTGAAATAAGAAACTTCCGAATAATAAGCGTCATATTGTAAGAGATTCGACAAAAGTAGAATTTTCCCCACCATTCGTATGAAAAGACGCAAGTGAATGATTATTAATTGTTTGAGTAATTGAAAACTGTCTTCCACAATAAATATTACTTTTTATTCATAAGTGCATCATGAATTCCATAAAAAAGTAACTTTTAAGTAGAAAAAATGTATTTTTAAATTGTTTAAGTAATAGGGATATTCGAATCTGCTGAAAAAATACATAAAACCTATTTATTTCACCGTTTTTTTATAGAATTAATTACTGACGTAGCATAAATAAACAATTGCACGATATACAAATACAATTTATATTCATACTATACATAGCAAATTGGGTGGAGCAAAATATTGAACAATATATCGATTTCATGTCACTTTTCCTGAAAAATTGAACGTTATTAGTTTTTCCGTATCTGGCGTATCTGAACGAATTGTGTAAATGAAAATGGTTTGAACAATTCAAAAATGAAATTTAAATAAAATATACAAAAACTTGATAGAAAAAGTCTATTGTATTTGAAGAAATGACGTGGGAATATTTAATGTTGGTGGACAATGTAGGATTAACACTTTAGTGTTACTTTTTTTACTTTTTCAAAGCCTCCATTTTATTTTATCCTCTTTTTTTAAATTAGTTTGACTAAGTCGATTTCTAGTTTAGTTGAGTAGTTATTGAAGTTGGTCGTCTACTTTTTATTTGGAAATGTATTTCTCGTGACATTTTCGAGACACATTGTACTTTCATGAAAGATATGATTGTTATCAACTAATTGCATACAAAATTCCCAGTTTGAGTATTTTTCATTTTTGAGAAACTTTTTTTTTTGATACGATCTTGATTTTTTATGAAAAAAAAAACGTTGATCTATAGGGAAGATTTGAAAAACACTGATAAACCAAATAGGCTTATCAGCTATCAGATAACCAATAGACTAGAAATTTGCTGATCCGATTTGTATTAAAAAGTGTATTGGTTAAACAGTTTATCAAAAAAGTAACGTTGAAATAATGTACTTCATAATTCTAGTAAAAATTATTTAAAGATCCGAAAAAATTTTTGTGACGATGTTAATTAAATTAATGTACGTGAAAATCTTCGTTTTTCTGATCAGTACTAATTGCATTGGCGGATCATTTAGAGGTTAGTGGCTTAATGATTTGGTTAATTACATACAACATACCTTGATAGTGTGCCAAACAATAATCATTACTAAAGGAAACAGTGAGAAACAAGATTCAATAACATTAAATTACCAGCACTCTATTAACAAACGTTATAAACTAATATAAAAATGTGATTGCGAAGAAAGCTCTAGACTTGGTGAAGTCTGGCATAAAAACTCTCCGCGGAACAACACTCTTCATCACGTTCCAAACCCTTGAATATGATGAATTTTATTCAAAAGCATCTGACATAATAAATATTTGAATTCACTTATCCGGAAAGAGAACGAAGACAAAGGCTTTAGAAATCGTATTATCCACGGAAAAACAATCTTGTTATGGAAGATTGCTTCAAGGTATGTGGTCTGCGGATTCATGAGATTTCACAGTTCACGAAGTTGTCAAGCCTGTCAAAACTATGGTTTCATTTTAATTGAGCATCACTTTTTTAGCGTCCTGTTATAATACCAAATCGTCTTGTTTTGATGCTATTGTTCGTATAGTATTTTACTTTGCTAACTTCAGATAGAAAAGTGGTACGAACTAGCGAACTAAAATAATGCACAGGGAGTATTGTTTTAATTGGTTGCAACTTCATGCTTATAAGCATTCTTCATTGTTTAAATTTTCCTCTACTTTTAAAATGTGATAGAGAAAATAGAAAAGGGAAAGAAGGTTGCATTGTTTTAAAAAGAGGAAACTCTTGAATAAATATATAATTATATAATACTAATGAATATAATAAATATTATTTATTTATTTGAACATAAGACAAGATTTAAATTCAAAATGATGCAAAGAATTACTTTTTTAATTGTAAATGTTACAAAGTTACAAAAGTTTTGAACGTCGTTTTAATTTTCATTTAAATTTAATAATGCGAATTATTACTCAGTAATGAAAAATTCATATTACAATTATTGAAAAGTAATGAGGTGGATGTTCTTCCAAAGGTCTTTCCTGGCAATCTAGGTGTTGAAATCACATCTTCCTCGGAGAAGTAGGGTTAAGAACTGAAATTTGAGATACCCGGGTGGTTTTTCAAGGTTTTAATATTTTGATGGTTATTTTGTTAATTAAACTCAGAGCAAATGAACAAAGAAACTCGGAGAAAATAAACACCGAAATGGCCAAAAGTAAGAGTCAAAAATCGAATCCATCATCAAAACTTTTAAAAGAAGAGGAAAGATCAAAAAACGAAAAAAGAGCTAATGCGGTAAGAGAATGGCGTACAAAAATTAATGGAAATCCCATTGAAAAGACTTAAGCTCAAATAAAGCGCAATCTAAGGTAAAATATTTGAGTACCTGGTTCAAAAATACATAACCTCAAAATAACATACATAATTTATTATTATATTGGTAATTTAAAATATATTTTTCGATTTATTTCACTGATGAAACTTATACAAATCTGTAAATTTACTGGATTTTCAGGAATTTATTAAAAAAAGGTGAGGTATATCATAGGGTTTCCAAGATTTGAAGAGATTTGAAATTATTTTTTTTCGAATCAATTCTCATCAATTTATCCTGCATTATTTTAATTCTTTGGAATTATTTTGGATTATTTAAATTCAGCTAAATTCTTCTAAATGCACTCACTTCTACTTAATTTGACGGATTTTTTTTGATTTTTTAAAAGTTTTTATTTAATTGATTCTGAGGATCAATTATTTTGTTAAAAATAGTTTTTTTTTGTTGAAAATTCATTTTCTTTACTAGAACTGTAACATTTCGATTTTTGGTTTCAAATTGATATTTTAAATTGAAAATTGATCTTCTCTGATTGAAAATTAGTCTTTTTTGTAGAAAATTTATATTCTTGGTTCGAAATGCAACATATTGATTAAAAATTAATCTGCTCTGGTTGAAAATTCAACTATTTTGTTGCAAATTAATTTTTTTTTCGTTAAAAATTAATATCTTCATTCGAAACTGTAGCTATTCCATTTTTAGTTGACAATTTTTCCTGTATAAGTTAGATATTTGACTATTTGGTAGAAAAATCGTGTATCTTGTTGAAAATTCTTCCATCTGGTTAGAAAATTAACCTTATATGTTAAAAATTCGTCTTTTTAGTTGAACTTGACCATTAGAAAATTATTTGCAAATTCAACTATTTCGTTGAAAATTCATCTTTTCTGATTGAAAATTAATTTTATTGTTGAATTTTTAATCACAAATCTTGAAAGTTAAAGAATTTTTAATTTTGAAAATTTACAATTGAAAATTATGCAAGTTTGAAGTCTTACAATTAAAAAATTTGCCATTTTGAAGATTCATATTCGAAATTACTTCAACCTAAAAGGCACTTAACTGAAAACTCTTCAATTTTAAAGAGGTAAAAATGAAAATTCTCAAATTTTGAAGATTTTTCATATCAAAGGTCAAAAGTTTTCAATTCAAATTCAAAATTGTATGACTTTGAATTGTTTAAATTCAATTCAATTCAAATTCAAAAATATTTTCACAATTTTATGATTTTTAACTATAAACATTCAAAATCAGACAATTATAAAAGGCGATGTAGATATTTTATTATTTATTCTAATCTAAATTCAAATTTATTTTATCCCATAGAGCTTGATTCAACCAATTCTGAATTATCAATTGTATTTGTGAGTTTTTCGAATATGAACAACTGCTGATCCATCCATGAAAATATTAAAATTACAAAAGAAAGACTTTTTTAAACATATTTTAAACTAGGATTAATAATTTCTTGAAATATTTTACTTCATTTAAGAATGTTTACGGATCTTCAAATTTCAAAATGTCTTATTATGGATTTTTATATGCATAGTTTATGTTCTTAATATAGAAAAATAAAAATCCATGGACATTTATTGCTAGTTTAAAATTTAAATATTTATTATTTACACAATAATTTGTATATACTTTATTTCTAATTCTGAATCCCGAAAAATTAGGATTGTTGATTTTCTAAAGTTTTAAACTAAAAATTTGGCTCTCATTGTATTAAAACCCATTGCCTGTATAAAAAAATCAAAATTTTTAAAGAATCGTTATAAAATTTCCTTAAAATCTAGATCTATAACTTACGGATAGCTTAAGCGGGAATTATTCCATTTTTGGTACTCACCTAGAACAGAAAAGGGTAAAATTTCGTTAGTTCCAAAAAATCAATATAAATATTTTAAAAATATTAACAATAGGATCCCTACATTTATTTCCGAATTTTCAATTCAAATTTCTTTTGAATTCAGAATGCTCAGTATATTTAAATTGTTTTAAAATGAAAATTCATTTTAAATATGAAAACAATCACAAAATGGTGTCTAGGGAATGTGAAAAAAAATAGCAAAGAAAAGAAAAATTGACAAATCTCTTCAGGCAAGGAGTTAATTTAATGCCAGATTCGAGTCTGAATTCACTTTGCCGTTGATTTTGCCGTCTTAGCCGCTTGGGGAAATCACTAGAATTTCCCGACTCGCATTTCATAATGAGATACAAATTATGGCTGCTCAGTCGGATATTATGCTCGAGTGGCAACCCGCCGCGAGCAATTTCTCGTTTGAGTTTTCATGAAAAAAGCTTTAACTTTATACACTGGGAAGTTGAAGGCATTTTTAACAATTTTCAGAAAAATAGGAAAAGAAGGAAAACTCAATACAAGTCAAGAAGAAATTCTCTGTCAAAGAAATTAATTTCTCTGAGTGCTCTACTTTGTACCAAGCAACTATTTGCTTTCAATTTATACTTCATTACTTCAAACAAAAATTTCTTTTGATTTTTGAGAGCGAAAATAATATTTATTAACAAATAGATATTTCGAGTAATTATTGATTTTTCAGGTATATTTTCTCATTTACTTTTAAAGTTTCATAAATATAAGTTTCTTAAGATTACTGAGACAATTTAAAACAGTTTTTAAAGATTTCAGATAAGTCAAATCAAAATTTTAACTAAAAAGTTCATATTTAACTAAGTAGTTGAATTGTCAGCCAAAAAGGACTTTAATTTCAAATAAAAACAGTAGAATTCATCGATAAAGACCAATTTAAATAAATAGATGAATTTTATACCAAGAAGATTAATTTTAAAGCAGAAAGACGGATTTTCAACGAAATAGTTATATTTTCTAACAAAGAGATAAATTTTTAACTAAGATGGTGAATCTTCACCCAAAAAATGAATTTTGTAAATTTAATAATTGATATTTCAATCAAAAGGGATTTTAATTTTAAATAAAAAACAGTTACATTTGACTTTATTATATAAGATTAATTTTCTGCTAAAAAACACGAATTTTCGAAAGAATACATGAATTTTCAACCAACGAGATGAATTTGTAACTAAATTGATGAACGTTCAACCAATAAACAAAGAATAAAAAATAGCACTTTATCCTTCTTGATTACAAATTCATCTCTTTAGACTGAAAATAAACTTTCCTGTCAAAAATTCAAAATTTAATTAAATTAAAAAATCTTCAAATCTTCACTGGAAAAAAAGTTTCCTTGAAAATGTTTTAATTTTTAACATTTTAACAGTTTATAATTATAACACTTATATCAATATCAATCAAGAGGAAACCAAACATTTGTTCAGCCTCTTCTCGATGCGTCCGACTATAATTGGTTTGTTCTACTGATACAATTTTTCCTTACAACAATTTTCGATTTTAATCATTAATTTTTTTAGAAATAATTTTTATATATTTTAAATGAAGAATGAACTCATTTAAAAAATACAAACTTTGACCAAAAGAGATGAATTTTTGATCATATTTTAAACCGAATCGAATTAATTCTACAGTTTTTAACTGTAGGATTTTTTTTCTCTTGCAAAATAACAAAAATTACCTAAAATCTTGCAAATGCTTTTTGACAATTTTTCAAAAGCTTTTGAAATGTTTTAAACACCTTTTCAAATATTATATTGAAATTAATTTTTCAATGAGACTTGAGCAATTATTATTATTTTTAACCCCTTTAAAATCTTCAATACCTCGAAAAATGTATTTCAAAATCTTAAACAATCTACATTTTGTTTATTTTTTTTTATCTTTTCCAATTTTCAATTATTTTTAATAGTTGCAAAATAGTAGAAAAAATTTCTTAGAATGCATGGAAAAATTTTTAATGACTTTTTATTGTGAAAGATTAATTTTATGGGAATATTTGACAAGATTTTTCATATTGTCAAAAACAATCTGGAAAAAATTTGAAATTCTTTGCAAATATGCTCCTAAAATTAATTTTTAAAAATTAAAAGGCATTTAAAATTTACACACGCGTTCTAACAATTTTTTTAATATTTCGAAAACATTCAAAATTCTTTAAAGCTTCAAAAATTTATTTATAAATCTTCAAAAATGTACATTTTGATTACATTTTTTCAAACCTTTTCAACTTTGAAGAAAGTTAATTTTAAAATGATTTAAATGTTGGTTAAATATTTGTGTAGATTTTGTAAAACTTAAAAAAAAATGCTTAATTTTTTAGATTCTTTTAACAATTCTAGAAGTTTTTTGTAAATGTTTTGAAATCTTTTTAATTATTCTCTTGAAATTAATTTTTCAAAATAAATAGTAATTCAAAATTATTCCCAGGAGTCTTAAAAAGTTTCTTAATTAATTTGAAATCTTTCAAAATCCTCCACAGCTTCAAAATTTTATTTCGAAATTTTCAAGAATCTACATTTTGTATACAATTTTTTGAAATTGTCTCAAATTTTGAATTATTTCAGAAATTCTTCTAAAAATTATGAATATATTTTAAAATTATTCGAATTCTACGTAAAACTCTGAAAACTCTTCAAAAATTACAAAAATTTCCTTAAAATCTTCCAGATTTTTTTTAGCGATTTTTTTAGAAATCATTTCAAATTTATTTAAATCTTTTTAATTTTCTTTGAAAATTAACTTTTTATAACAAAACATGAAACCTTTCAAAGTTCTTGTAAAACGTCTGAAGATTTTTCACCAAAAGAGATGAATTTTCGATCAGCTTTTAAATCGACTCGAATTAATCCTACAGCTTTAACTGTAGGATCTTCTTTTCTTTTGCAAAATTACAAAAATTTACCTAAAATCTTGCAAATGCTTTCTGACAATTTTTCAAAAGATTTTGAAATGTTTTAAACATCAAATTAATTTTTTAATGAGACTCAAGCAATTATTTTTATTTTTAAACCCTTTAAAATCTTCAATACCTTAAAAAATGCATTTTAAATTCTTCAACAATCTACATATTATTTAAATTTTTTTGTAATCTTTTCAAATTTTTAATTATTTTTGATGGTTTTAAAATAATAGAATAAATTTCTCAGAATGCATGAACAAATTTTCGATTAGTTTTTATATTGAAATTTTAATTTTAAAAGAATATTTCAAAAGATTTTTAATATTGTCAAGAACAATCTGAAAAAAATTTGAAAATATTTTTAAATATTCTCTTAAAATTAATATTTCAAAATAAAAAGGCATTTAAACTTTGCCCATGCATTCTAACAATTTTTTTTTTATTTCAAAAACTTTCGAAATTATTAAAAGATTCATAAATTTATTTATAAATCTTCGAAAATGTACATTTTGATTAACATTTTGTCAAACTTTTTCAAATTTAGAAAATTTATTTTAATTTTAAAATGATTCAAATTTTGGGTAAATATTTGCGTAAATTTTGGGAAACTGAAGGAATGCCTTAGAATGTTTCAGATTCTTCAAACAATTTTAGAAGTTTTTTGTAAACGTTTTAAACTCTTTTCAAATATGATCTTCTAATTAATTTTTCAAAATAAAAAGTAATTCAATTTTACCAGGAGTCTTAAGAAATTTTCAAATTGTTTTTCAATCTTTCAAAATTCTTGAAAGCTTCAAAATTTCATTTTGAAATTTTCAAGAATCTACATATTGTATAGAATTTTTTTAAATCTTTTCATATTTTGAATTATTTCCGAAATTCTTCTGAAACTTCTACATATCTTTTAAAATGACTCGAATTTTACGTAAGACTTTGAAAACTCTTTAAAAATTACAAAACTTCCATTAAAATCTTTCAGACTTTTTTAACGACATTTTTAGAAATCACTTCAAAATTTTAAAAACTTTTTTTGAATTTTCTTTAGAAATTAACATGAAACCTTTCGAAATTCTTATAAAGAGTCTAAAGATTTTTCACCAAAATAGATAAATTTTCGATCATCTTTTAAACCGACTCGAATTAATCCTACTGATTTAAACTGTAGGAATCAATATCTCAAAATCAATACCTTCAAAATTTTATTTCAAATTCTTCACAATCTACATTTTGTTTACATTTTTTTGTAATCTTTTCTAGTTTTCATTTATTTTTGATGGTTTCAAAATAATAGATAAAAATTCTTAGAATGCATGAAAAAATTTGTAATGCCTTTTTTATTTTGAAAGATTGGTTTTAAGAGAATATTTAAAAGGATTTTCACTATTGTCAAAAACGATCTGAAAAAAATTTGAAAATATTTTTAAATATTCTCCTAAGATTAATTTTTCGAAAAAAGGCATTCAAAATTTTCCCATGCGTTCTAAATTTTTTAAAATTATTTCTAAAAATTTTTAAATTCTTCAAAGCTTCAAAAATTTATTTTTAAATCTTCAAAAATGTACAATTTGATTAACATTTTTTCAAAGCTTCTTAAATTTGAAAAAAGTTATTTCAATTTTAAAAAGATTCAAATTTTGGTTAAATATTTGTGTAAATTGTGTAAAACAAAAAAAAATGCCTGAAACATTTTCTGAATATCTTTTAAAATGATTCGAATTTCACGTAAAACTTTGAAAACTCTTTAAAAATTACAAAAATTCCTTGGAAATATTTCAGATTTTTCAAACGCCATTTTCAGAAATCATTTTGAATTTTTTGAAACCTCTTTGAATTTTCTTCAAAAATTATTTTTCATAACGAAATTGAAACCTTTCAAAATTCTTAGAAAAAGTCTAAATATTTTTCACCAAAAGAGATGAATTTTCGATCATCTTTTAAACCGAATCAAATTATTCCTACATTTTTAAATGTAGAAATCAATATCTCAAAATTCCAAATTTTATTTCAAAATCTTCAACAATCTACATATTGTTTGAATTTTTTTGCAATTTTTCAAATTTTCAATTATTTTTTATAGTTTCAAAATAATAGAAAAAATTTCTTAGAATGCATGAAAAAATTTGTAATGACTTGTTATATTCAAAAATTAATTTTGAGATAATATTTGAAAAGATTTTCAATATTGTCAAAAACAATCTGAAAAAAATTTGAAAATCTTTCAAATATTCTCTTAAAGTTAATGTTTCAAAATAGGAAGGCATTTAAACTTTGCCCATGTGTTCTGACCATTTTTTTATTATTTCGAAAACTTGGGAAATTCTTGAAAGCTTTAAAAATTTATTTTCAAATTACTAAATTTTTGTGGTTAAATATTTGTGTACATTTTTTAAAATGACACGAATTTTACGTAAAACTTTGAAAACTCTTTAAAAATTACAAAAATTCTCTTAAAATCTTCTAGCTTTTTTTGACGACATTTTTAGAAATTATTCTAAATGTTTGAAAATATTTTTAATTTCTCTTTTTAATTAATTTTTCATAACAAAACACGAAAGCTTTTAAAATTCTCATAAAGCATCTCAACATTTTGTCTTAAAAGTGTTTAAAAATCTACATTTTATTTTTTGAAATCTTTGGAAAATTATTTGTCAATTTCAATCATTCTGCCCGTGAAAAAAACACAAGAAAATTGATTTAAATCGGAGAATTTAAGAATTCTCATTTCAGAAACTCAACCCCCTAAAGTCGTTTCGATATGAAAAAGAACTCAAAAGTAATCCAACCAGATTCGCCTGAATAGTGGCCGATTGAAATGATGTGACTCGGCATTCTTAAATATTCCGATTGAAATAAAATTTCCATTTAATCGATTCTTTTTTTTGTGTACTAGATCCTCCACATAATTTCAAGTCTTACCATAAATAATTTCCATAAATAAACTGAAAAAAAATTCTATCAAAAAGCCGAAAATCAGAGACAAGAAAGTACAACGAAAACTATAAAGTAGACATCAGAAACACGTTTCTCGGCATCACAAATCGAAATAGAATGAAAAATTGAGAGGAGAAAGAAAAGAGGGAGAGCATTTGGGGTGAGGAATTGATGGGGCCTGCAAGGCAGTGGGAGGGGGGAGGGGGGGGTGAGGCACTTGCTTCGTACCGCATCAGAGTTGACGGTTTGAATACCAATGCGACATACGGAGACTGCCACTAGTTGTAGTTTTATTCTAGCGAAGGAAGGATATACAGTGCATTTAACCCCACGACTTCATGCGTCGGGGTAACTCGATATTCGTGCAGGGAAATAAATCGAAAAAGTTTATTTTAATGTTTTTTTGTTCAGGCTCTTTTCTATATGAGAAAGTTATTTTTTTATTATGGGATTTTGAATGATAATTATTGCTTTGAATATTATACAGAAAATCAAGATAAGTAGAACAAGTCAAGTATAGTCAGACATCATTTGGGGGTTTCCCTTGAAAACTCAGAAAATTAAAAATGAATGTTTTTACCATCTTACACATATTATATACAAAAAAGTCCTCAATATATTTTCGTGACTTTGTAAAACAAATTAGAAGTTTTAAAATTTATGATATGGAACACACACTTCTATGATTGTAGGAAAATTTTATGTGTAAAAACTCACCGTAGATACATTTTTTTGTTCATTCTGCGAAATTTCATTTTCAAGAATTTTTATTCAATATTATTATTCATTATTATTTTTTTATTCTTTATTACTTATTTTTATTTATTTCTTATTTTTATTTTTTTATATTCTCATTTTTTTATCATTCATTATTTTACGTTATTATTCATTTAATTTCAATTTCAAAAAATTTACAATGATTTCTGAAAATGTCGTTACAAAAAATCTGAAATATTTTAAAGGAATTTTTGTAATTTTTAAAGAGTTTCCAAGTTTTACGTAAAATTCGAATCATTGAAAAAGATATTTAGAAGTTTTTGAAAAATTTCTTGAATAATTAAAAATTTGAAAAGATTTCCAATAATTTTAAACAAAATGTACATTCTTGGAAATTTTGAAATAAAATTTTGAAGCTTTTAAAGATTTTGAAAGATTTCAAAATATTTAAAAAATTTCTTAAGCCTCCTGGTAAAATTTTTAAATTAATTTTTATTTTGAAAAATCATTTAAAGAGAATATTTAAAAAGATTTCATAACATGTACAAAAAACTTTTGAAATTGTTTAGAAAATCTAAAAAATTTTGAGGCATTTTGTTAGTTTTACAAAATCTACACACATATTCAACCAAAAGTTAAATCATTACAAAATTAAAATGACTTATTTTAAATTGAAAAAGGTTTCAAAAAATTTTAATCAAAATGTACATTTTTGAAGATTTGAAAATAAATTTTTGAAGCTTTCAAGAACTTATAAATTTTTCGAGATAATAAGAAAAATGGCTGGAACGCATGAGCAAATTCGAAATGCTTTTTATTTAGAAAAATTAATTTAAAAAAAATGCTTTCAATTTATTTTCTTTTTGTTTTAGTACTTTTGTATTTGAAAGAGTGATTTTATTGAAATTTACGATCAAGAAAAATAATTAGAATTGCAATGTGTTCCAATTTTTGTTTTGACATTTTTCAGCCACTAAGACTCCAAATTAGCCCTGAATATGGCGTATAAACTGAAAAGAAGTAGAATGAGTCAATTATAGACGGACATGGTAAAAAAGGATTTAAATATAACATTTCTTCATAATCTGAATACTATTCAACCGTCATTGAATAGTTTTGTTATTTAATTACTAGAAAAACCTCCAACCTGAGCTGGATACAGCCCAATATGTCAAAGACGCA
>JAABKJ010007545.1:220542341-220664074 GCA_011634705.1 Andricus grossulariae | reverse complement strand
ATTGAATAGTTTTGTTATTTAATTACTAGAAAAACCTCCAACCTGAGCTGGATACAGCCCAATATGTCAAAGACGCATCAATTATTTATTAATTTCATATTAATAATATATAATATAAGTATTATATTAATTTGAAAAATACTGGAATCAAATTAAAATTTTTTTTAAATTGAAAAAAAATTTTTTGGGTACAAATTTGATCTTTTTTTGTTCAATTTTTTAAGAGAGTAAGGTACTACTTAGTTAATTGTAACAAAAATAATTTTTCAAACAATTCATTATTATCGTTCATAATATTCTCTTAGAATGGTGCTAGAAAATTGGAGTTTTTTCAAAAAATTTCCCACTTTTTGTTCAATTTTTAATTATAGTGAGATAAATAATAAATCAAAGCAAACACAATTATTGTTCAAACAATGGATTGTTATGTTGATTAATATTATTTTCGAATAATGTGAGAAAGTTGCAGATTTATCTGAAATATTCAACACTTTGTCCACTCCTTACTTAGAGTTTGGTAATAATCATTGAAATTCAAGAAGCATAATTATTTAAACAAATAGTAATGCTAGATAGTTACGCTTTTTGTTGTTGCAATGTTCCACTTTTTGTCAACTTTTACTTCCTTCGTGAAGAAATAATTAATACAAGTTAACAAACATAATTTTTCAAACAATCTATAATTGTTTATAATTATCTTCCTTTGGATAAACAATTGCTAGAAAGTAGCGGTTTTTTTCATATTTTTGTCAACTTTTTACTCAGTGAGTCGATAATAATTGCAAGTTAGAAACAAATAATCAATAATAATATTCATTTAAACAAAAAGGCTTTCAGTAACTACTTCAAGAAAAATTTACATTTAATTTCATCCATATAGGAAGAATATTTCCAATATCTGCTTTTTTTCAGAAAAATATATTCACAAAAAGAGATTGTTTCAACATGATTTTCTCTATTATAAGTTGTTCATAACTGAATATCCAAAGCAATGTTAACAATTTCAGAAAAAACCGCAACTTTCAAGCAATTATCTGAAAAAAGACAGTTATAAACGATAATAAATTGTTTAAACAACTATTTTCATCACCTTTCATTAATTATTATCTCGATAAGTGAAAAGTGGACAAAAATTCAAGAAAACTCCGCAATTAGCTGGCATTAATATAGATGAAGATAGTTTTAAACAATAATAATTTGTTTGAATAATTATTTTTGCTAAACTGAATCAATTATCGACTCGCTCCAAGTGAAAAGTAGATAAATAGTTGAAAATTTGAAAAAAATCCGCAACTTTCTACCATTCAGCGAAGAGAATATTATTAACGATAATAATAAATTGTTAAGACCATTTTTTTTGTTACTTGAAATAATTATTACTTCACACTAATTGAAATGTGACAAAAATTCAAAACATTTCAGAAAAAAACTCGCAAAATTTAATTAAATATTAACTCACCTCAAGTGAATAGTGGACAAAAAGTCAAAAATCTAAGAATAAAACGCAATTTCGAGCATTATTCAAAGATAGTATCATTAACAATAATAATAAATTGTTTCAACAATTAATTATGAGTATAAAGTAGTATTTCATTTGCTAGAAACGATTTGCATTGAAAAACCGATTCAGCTAATATTCAGCTAATATTGATTCTGAATAAAATTTACAAAAAAAGGCCTTTTTCTCTTATGGCAAATACGTCTTAAACTTTATAGGGCTTGCGCCACCTATGAATGTAATTTTTTCAAAGAAAACAAAAAATTGATTAATTTTTTTGTGGATTTGAAAAAATTTTCGGGCGATATGACGTATTATACTTTCTGAAAAATCCTGCTTTGCGAGAAAAAATATCGAAAATTTTTATTTTATAGTCGTTGAACAGGGTATTAATTAATTTGTTGTGTCAAATATTAAATAGTGTCGATCACTGGAAACAAATTTTTCTTTGAAACGTTTTAATTTTTAACATTCTAATGGTTTATAATTATAAAACTTATATTAATATCAATCAAGAGCAAAAAAAAATGCGTGCAGCCTCTTCTTGGTGTCCGACTATAATTGGTTTGTTCTACTTATATAATTGTGCCTTTCGAGAGCTTTTGATTTTATGGCATTAAACAGTGCAAATGTAAAGAATTAAAATGCAAAAAGTTTACAATTATAACAGTTATATTATTATAAATCAAGGGAAAATCAAATTATTGTTTACACTCTTCTCGATATGTCCGGAAATAATTGATTTGTTCTACCTACATAATTTTACCTTTCGAAAGCTTCTGATTTTAAACAACTTTCATGAATTTTTTGAAGTAGACATCCGTAGCTTCAAAGCCGAGATTTTTAATATAAAGTTGTTGCGTAAAAATTTAGAGAATTGAAATTGAAAAAATTTATAATTATAAAAGTTATATTAATGTTAATCAAGAGAAAATCAAAATTTTATGTAGCCTCTTCTAGATACGTCCGGCTATAATTGGTTTGATCCACTTACAGAATTGTTCTTTTGAAGGCATCCAATTTGAAATTGAATCATTAATTTCCAATCTTCAATTACGCTATTATTTTGCATTACGTTCCACTAATTTGAAGCTCTGCAATTTTTAGGTTCAAAGTTAACCTTTTAAATTTGTAAGGTATTGAATTAAAACATTTTTTTTTCTAAATATTTTAATTTGCAACATTCAAAAAATTTGTAATTATAAAACTTATATTCATATGTATCAAGAGAAAATAAAACAAGTTTTTGCCAATTCTCGATACGGCCGGCTATAAGTGGTTTGTTCTACTGATGAAATGTTGCTTTGTGAAAAATTTCGATTTTAACGTATAAAACAGTGAAATATTTAACTTTAAAATAATTTTCTGTTTTAACTAAAAAAATTCTTTAGTATTAATTTTGAACAAATCATCTTTAATTCTTTTTAATTGAAAATAAATCAGAAATTTTACGAGTTATTGTTTTGAATAATGAATCCGCTATTTAAAATATGAGATTTTCAATTAAAATTTATTGCTTCGAAAATTTGAATTATTAATATTTCAAAAATTTATAACTATTAGTTATATTAATATTGATTAAGAAAAAATGAAACACATTGATATAAATCAAGGGAAAATTAAACATATTAATATCAATCAAAGGAAAATCAAATTATTGTTCAGACTCTTCTCGATATGTCCGACTATAAATCATTTGTTCTACTTATAGAATTGTGGCTTTTGAAAGTTTCTGATTTTCAGATGCTAAGTAGTTATTATGTAATAATGAGTATGTTTTCGTGTGGATTCGAACAAATTTTCGAGCGATATGCATAAAAATTAAAAAAAAAATGTTCTAAGGCATTTTTGAACCACCCTATTGTGCACTACACTGCACGTGTCCTTCTATATGTGACACATTGGTATGCGAAGTTGCTTCCTCTTGGTTACACCGGAAGAAAAGCGTTACCATCAAGGAGAATGGCCCTTGAAAGCCCGAAACTCGTCCTTTCTTCATGAAGAAGAAGAAGGTTAGCGCACTATCTGATTCAGAAAGCAATCCTTGTGGAAAGAGAAAGATTTTCCAGAATTCACAAAGATCAGGACTCAAGATTTTCTGCTTCAGCATTTACTCTTTCGAATTTTTTTTTCGTTTTTGCCAATTTTTCGCATATCTGACTCTTTTTGCGGTTCGGCGAGAACCAGTCCGTGAAACGAATCCTATTCTAAACCCTGATTCGAAATTTCCCTGGAAATTCAAATCTTTATTTTTTCCATTTAAGAAAGGGGATTCGAAATTCAAGACCGGCAGCAATCTCACGCCCGATGCTTCTCACATTTTTCATTGGTTTCAAGTTTAAGTAATAATGTCAAATAAAGCGGATTTCAGTATTTTCCGATTTCTCTAGTGACAGCGTGGTTGCAGAACTTCATTTTCAAAATTTTCTTACTTTTCCTTGATTTTTTTTCTGATCCAATTTTCATTTTTTTGGACCATTTGTATTCAAATACGAGCATTTTGATATTGTAGCATTTTTAATATAGAATCTTTTATGAAGGAAATTGATTTTAGATTAACATTTTCTTATTTCAAATTTATTGATTCATTTTATCCAAAAAAATGAAAAAAAATCTAAATTGTGAAAGAAATAGTTGCATTTTTAACAACGACAAAATAATTTTTAATTGAACAGTTGCACTTGAAACCAAATAGTTGAACTGTAATAGTTGATATTTCAACCAAAAAAGATGATATTTCTAACGAAAAAAATAAATATGGAACGAAGCAGTTCAGATTTTACTCAAGTAGTTACTTTTTGAATTAGAAAATAACTATTTTTAATAAAATAGTCAAACTTTGAACCAAAGAGATGAATTTTCAACTAACATGATGAATCTTCAACTGGAAAAAATTGATGTACTTTGTTGAAAATTCGTCTTTTTTAGTAAAACATTAATCTTCCTGCTGGGAAATTAATTTTTTTTCAATAATTCAGCTCCTTAGTTGTAAATTTGACTATTCCATTTTCATGAAATTAATCCTCGGGGTTAAAAACTCATCTCTTGGGCTGAATTCTTTTGCTGAAAATTCATTTTTTGTAATTCGTGATTTGAGTTCAAAATTCATCTCTTTGGCTTGAAAATTCGTTTTTTTTTCTTCTTTAATAATTTTTTTTAACTAACAATCAAGTATTCCATTTTCAGTTGATAATTGATATTTTTGATTGAAAGTTGATCTTTTCTATTTGACTATTCGTGTATTTTGTTAAAAAATGTTTTTTTTTTTCTGTTTCAAATTAATCTTCTTGGTTGAAAAACAATTTGTCAGTACATTAAATCAATCGGATGAAAAGGAATTTCTTGTTAAAAGATTATATTTCAAGTTCAAAATTCAACCGTTTTGTAGATAATTCCTTCTTTTAGTTGTAGAGTACAACAATTTTGTTAAAATTTCACTTTTATTCGTAGATTGCTCATCTGCTTGCTGAAAAATTAATATGTTTGTTTGAAAATTTAACTATTTGATTGAAAATCAGTCGAAAGTTTAACTAAACAACAATTCAACCCCTTTCGATAAAAGTATATTATTTGGATGAAAATTTATATATTTTTCAAAAAATTTATCCTCTTTTGATTAAAAACCAGCTATTTTGTTGAGAATTTATCTTTTTTAGTTGAATTCAACTGTTTGTTATTTAAAATGAATAAACTACTTTCTTACAAATTCATTTTTTGTTCTAAGATTTATCATTTTAATTCAAAATTCGTGTCTTTGGTTTAAAATTGAACAATTCTGTTGAAAGCTCTTTTTTCTGTTAAAAATTAATTTATTTAACTGAGAATTCAAGTAAATAATTGAAACTATTTACTTGAAAATTCAATTGATTAGTTAAAAATAAACTTTTTTGTAAAAAATGTTTATTTTTGGGTTGAAATTTCAACTGTTTTGTAGAAAATTTGTCTTTTTGGCTCCAAAATTCAACACGTTGGTAGAAAATTCTACTATTTTACAGAAAAAAATTGAACTATTTGGTTGATAGTTTATGTGATTTGTTAATCTAATATAATAATTTAAAATTATAATTTAAAATACTAACGTATGTAAAATAATTCATTTAATTTAATCAATAGTTAAAACACTATACGTGTTTATATAGTGAATTTAGAATATATTATTTTAATTTTATTTGTTAATTTAATTGATTATTACTAATTATTATCTAGAACAAAATTAATCTCCTTGGTTGGAAATTCTACTATTTGGTGAAAATTTTGTTTATTTTGTGTAAAATTTATGTTTTTTGGAAGAAAATTAATCTTCGTGCTTGAAAATACAACTATTTGGTTGAAAATGTATGTATGTTGTTGAGAATTCATACTTTTTGGAAGAAAATTAATCTTCTTGTTCAAAAATTAATCTTTTGGTTTGAAAATTCAATTATTTGGTTGAAATTCGTGTTTTTTACTTCAATTCAAATGTTTTTTATTTAAAAAATGAACATCTTTTCGTGGTTAAATTATCAACTATTAAATTTTTTATTGAGAATTTATCTTTTTTGGTTAAAAATTCAAATATTCGGTTGAAAATCAGACTAGTTTGTTATTTCATAAGAAAGAGAAAAAAACATCTTATGTTATTTTTGGATGACCCCTAAATAAATTGACAAAAAAGATCTGGTCTGCAATGATTCTTTTTGTATAAATATAGTTATTAAGTTAATATTTTAATTACGAGACTACACATCCTCTCTTTATAGCTACACTATCACTAACGATTAGTTATACTGTCCACATTTAAATCTCTTTGCTCAATCTTTCTCGCCTTCCGAGATTCTTGACTAAAATCACGAGATACGGGAAAAATTCTCGATTTTGTTAGGTTTCCCATAAGAATAATAACCTAGGGTAAGAATCATTTTTGTAAATACCGTCCAAAACATTGAAATTCATAATTAAATTAGAGTACACTTTCATGAGCTCATGAAACCTCTTTACGGAATACGAATCCATCACTAATTTCTCATTTCAACCCCCCTGAGTCCCTTTTATAGTGCCCCAAAAACAATTTAAATGAAAAAATACATTCTTCAAGTTCATCAAATAGGCCATAGTATTAAAAAAATACACTTAATGCGCAATATTCTATCTAAATTAAAATTTTCAAGTGAACAAAAATATTGTATTCGAATTCTTTGAAAGGTTTCCATCAGATCATAAAAGTATATACTTTATTACACATAATTATGTTTTGGAGGGAATTAAAAAAAAATTCCCCATATTATTCTTATGGGAAACTTTAGGGGGGAGGAAGGTACCATCAAAAGAACTGGACATTTGTTTTTGTGCCACCCTAATGTACATATCGCTACTGTAGACTAAAAATATGCAACCGTAAAGTAAATAATTTTGCTGGATTTTTTAACACAAATGATCTCTTGAAAAACAATTGTATCAAATTATAATAGATCATGGTAAGGATATTTTTGATAAGAAGAAATCAGAAATAGAGTATCATACTAATAAAGAGAGAACGTTATCATAATAATTAATAATTATGTTTTTCCACTCACGCGAGTTCGATTAAATGCAGTGAAAGCCTTTGACATTAGGTTTCACTGGTTGACCTTATGATCCTTGACTTCCGGATGATTATATGTTACTCTCATTATATGCTACTACAAGAGTCACCTACATTTTCTATCATGTTTTTACGCACACCCTGTAATCATGTCGACGTATTGCCTATTGAGGTAATATTTTATGTAAATAGCTGTCACAAACATGGAAACTATTGCGCGGTGCAAAAGCAAACATGCCTCGGGCTCACGACGCTATTGACACTATTTGATACTTTTTTTGAGGATGACAATATTTTGCTACTATTTTAGAAAAAAATGACACATTTTTGTACTTTTCTTAAAAAATATTTGTGAAGTTCTTCATTAATTGGCTAAAATAATATGTCGTACTCGAAAATTGTATCAATGGCTGATTATGGGCCGTGCCTAAATTACATCGTTTTTTTCTGAATTAACAAAGTAGTTTAACTTTGAACGAAGTACTTAACTTTTTAAATAAAAAAGATGAATTCTCAACAAAGAATGTAATATTTGCTATTTTAGCCAAAAAAAGATTTTCATTTTTATTCAAAAGCAGTCGAATTGAACCAACAAGGACGAAAATCCAACAATATAGATTAATCCTCAACCAAAAAAAGATTAATTTTTAAAAACAAAATTGCATTTTTAACTAAAAAGGATAAAGTTTTTAACAAAAGAGATGAATTTTCGAATCAGAAGACGAATTTTCAAACCAAATAATAAAAAAAATAAAATAAAAAATGTGGAATTTTCTAAGCAAAAATGATAACCTTCCTACAAATAGTTGCATTTTCCACCAAATAATTAAATTTTTGACCAGAAAAAAGAAACTCTCAACAAAGAATGTAATAGCTAATGTTTTAACGAGAAAAAGTTTTTCATTTTGAATTGAAAACAGATCAATAGATTCAAAAAGGACAATTTTCGAACGAGTAGTTGCATCCTCAACCAAAACAGATTAATTTTCAACCAAAAAGTTGCATTTTTAACCAGATACGGTGATATTTCTACTAAAAAAGGTTAATTTTCGAATCAAAAATACGAATTTTCAACCAAGGAAGATTTTTCAGTCAATGAAGAAAAAATGTTGTATCAAAGATGTGGAATTTTCTAAGCCAAAAAGATAACCTCCCTAAAAATAGTTGAATCTTCCATCAAATAGTTCAATTTTCAACCAAAAAGATGAATTTTCAATAAAATATATAAATTTTTAATCAAATATTTCAATTTTAAAACAACAAGATTAATTCTCTATCAGAAAAGACGAATTTCCAACAAGTTTACATTTGAACTTTTTTAAATTTAATAGTATAATTTTTGAACTAAAAGAAATCAGTCTTCTACATAAAATTCTAATTTTGTACCAAATATTCGAATTTCATACCAAAATTTTTGAATTTTTAAGCCAAAAAGATAAGTTTTTTACAAAACAGTTGAATTTTTGACTAAATAGTGAATTTTTCAGTTAAAAGAATAATGTACAAGCAGAAAAACTATGAAGTTGAATTTTCAACCTAAAAAGATGAATATTCAACCAAAAATATAACAGTTCATGTTTCATAAAAAAAATTTAATTTTAAATAAAAAACAGTTGGATTTAACCAACAAAGACGAATTTCAAATAAAATGCTTGAATCTTCAACTGAAAAAGATTAATTTTCAACCAAAAAGTTGAATTTTTAGGAAAGTAAATGAATTTTCCACCAAATTGTTGAATTTTTGAGCCCAAAATATAAATTTTCCACAAAAAATGTAAATTTTCAACCTGAAAATGTGATTCTTGAACATAAAAGTTTATTTTAAACAGATAATTTTTAACCAAAAGATTCAACTTCTGCAGAGAGAGATGAATTTTTAATCCAAAAAGATTATTTTTATACAAAACAGTTGAATTTTTAACCAAGAAATATGATTTTCAATAAAACTGTTGAATTTTCAGCAAAATAATTTAATTTTGAACCAAGTAATTAAATTCGTCAAAAAAGATGAATCCTCAACCGAAAATGTAATGATAATAGTATGAAATTTTGCTTTAAAAATTAAGTTAATATTGTTAATTGTACGCTTCTAGTACTAGAATTTAACGAAAAAATCGTATACTAATCAAACAAAAATTACTAAAAATTCTGCTCATGACGGTGGGTAAAAAAAATACATTTTGGGAATCGGAAATGCAACCATGCAGAAAAGTAGCGTATTAGGACCCTGAAAAGTATAATTAATTCAGATCTGATCAATAAACGCGTTGGTTTCGCGCTTTAATAAAAAATTTTTGATAAAACTCTTATTTTTGTAATTTTGATTTTTTCGTGGATGTCATTTTTTTTTAATTTTTTGGAGTCCTTATACAATTCACCAAACTTTTTCCGATTTTTATTTGCAGCCCTATCAAAGATTACTAATGTTCAGTAACCCCTGTTTATCAAAAATAATTTTGAAACGTGCAGAAATGTAGCAAGAGTTTGTTCAGGTATCTAGAATATTTTCACTGATAAAAATACTGTAGAAAAAAGTGTATTAGCCTAGGAGAACATGTGTGTGAATATACTGAATTTTTTTGAAACTGAGTTTTTGATTTTGTTAATTAGGATTTTATAGACTAAAAAATTATTTTTCTATGGTATTTTTACCAGTAGAAACCTTCTAGATGGCGCTGATAATCAAAATATGTACAAAGGTGAGTCTTTTAAGGACTCCAGATACGTAAAAAAAAGAGCATTAACGAAAATAAGAATTTTTCAAACATATTTTGTTACGGCACAAAACAAAAGCGTTTATCGATCGCATCTGAATTTATTATACTTTGTCAGGGTTCTCATATGCTAATTTTTTATAGTTATTCCCGATTTTCAAAATTTGGTCTTTTGAGCCACGCTATTGTACATTTTTACATTACATTTTTATTACAGTTTCATTATTTTCATCAATATATAAGTGTAATGCTCGCAACATTTTAGGACACTAACTTCATAAATTTGTGACACCATCTCTCAAAAAAAAGTCTGGTTAAATCAACCAGAATTCTGGATAAATATGCCCTTACTATTATTTCTGGTTAGACTCACCAGAATTATAGTCGAATTTACCAGAATTCCGTTTAAATTAACCAGAAATTCTGGTTAATTCAACCATAATTCTGGTTAGTTTAATTAGAAAAATAGTAAGATAGCAAAGAATTAAAGATATAACGCACGATACTGCTGACTTTATGTATGCTTTTTCCGGGATCTTGTCAAGTTCTAATCGTGACTCTTGTCTTATATTATATAGGAGACTAGATAATAAAACTTTGATCTCCAAGGTTCAAAGTATTTGCCTGTTAAGTGAGTATGGAAATGTGTCTCTTTTGAAATTGTGTGCATACAATCTAAACCAGAGCAAGAAGTTCAGATTTTATTGTCTCGCAATTTATGCAGAATTGCAATCTTAACATACAATCTCATCTCTATGATCCAGTATTCAATAGCGGTAGTATCACTTGCAAGAAAAAATTATTACCGTTATAGTTACTCAATAATGTAAGAAGTAGTTGCATGATTGCCAAAAAGTAGACCATATAGACAATGAGATTTTCGAACATAACAAAATTTCCAAATCGCCTAAAACATATCTTTTTAATTAACAATGATTCAAAAGAGTATAAAAATATAAAATTAAGAGATCAAGAAATATAATAAAATAATTAAATTTGAAAAATCTTTTTAAAATACAGGCAGAACAGATAAACATATTTAAAAATAAAGGAGAAATTACTATTTTCCCAATTTATTTGATTTTTACATCAGATTTTTAAAATATACTCTCATTTAATTGCGTGATGAATTAATATCGAGTGTTAACGGACATTTTGTAAAAAATTTTTATAAAAATTTTATCCTAAAATAGCAATGCAGCGCGACTAGACAAAAAACTCGAGGGATGGACCTTGAAGTGATTTTTAAAGGCCTCAACTCTAAAACGTTAAACCCTACTCTTAATTTATATCTTTTTCAACCCGATAAAATTGTTATACCTGAATCGCAAATATTTAAAAAATGGTGTTATTATTTAGCAATTTTTGATTTTAAATTGGTAGGTGGGAACAGGTGCGTGACAAGTCGTCTAAAATTTTGAAAATTTACAAAATTGTTCCTTGATATGAGTACTTTACTGAGATAATTTTATAAAAAATGTATTATTCAAAAGGAAAGTGGAAAACGACTGAGACTTAAGAGGTCAACTTTTTGGCAAGCATCCAGATGCTTTATTGGTATCTTCATGTACTACGAAAACCAAGCAGCTTTACTGAATTTTTCTTAAATCTACTGACAAGCTGTAATTTGAAATTGAGATATTTTTATTTCAATTTGTGAAATTTATTATCCAACTTGTGTAATCGTAAACATTTTTAATTATAAAATTTTTGAATTTTGAAAGATTTTTCTTGAAAATTTTTATTGATTGAAGGCTTGAACTTCAAATGGTTTAATTTCCAATGTTTTCGAATTGAGGTTATCTGATTACGAATTTATTGAATTAGGAACATTTTAAATACAAAAATTCCCAGTTTTGCATTGTTTCACTTGATAATAAGTTTGTTATTAAAATTTTAAATATATTCTTATCA
This sequence comes from Andricus grossulariae, assembly GCA_011634705.1. Taxonomy (NCBI): domain Eukaryota; kingdom Metazoa; phylum Arthropoda; class Insecta; order Hymenoptera; family Cynipidae; genus Andricus; species Andricus grossulariae. Next base: position 220,652,388 of record JAABKJ010007545.1, on the reverse strand, counting down.
TTTGCTTTATGAATTTCAAGAATAATTTTATTTTCGCCCGAAAAGTATCTTTTAGGATATTCTAACCAATTTAATTTCAAGTTAGGCAAAATTGCAAGAAAGCTGCAAATTCTCAAAAGATGATGTAGGTATTCGGGAGTTTCTTTTTTCATTCGTCGTGGAAATTCTTGATATTAAAAGTAAACCCAACAAATTATTTTTAAACAAAATTGCAGAATGACAGCTGTTTTTCAAAAATTCTTAAAAGTGAATTTTCTCAAAAACCTAACTTAAAATATTTTTTAGGAATAGATGAAGAAAATATAAAAGATTATATAAAGAATATATACGTTTTCCGGCCTCGAAAACTTTTTAGTCCACATATAACTAATAAATGCCTTTTCTATAATAGCTGTTAGAATATTGGAAAAAATAAAAAATATGGTGTTTTCCTGAAAAGCTTACAGTTTTTACTTATATAAGAAAAGCATTTATTCAGTATGTCTATTTTAAAGATTGACAATTCAAATTTTTACAATATGAAGAAGTTGAAATTGATGATTCTTGAATTTTGAAAATATGAAATTAAAAATTATTCAATTTTCAAGAATTATATTTCAAAGGTATTTAATTTGAAACATTTTTTATAATATAGTTCAATTTTGGATACTAAGAATTGGAAATTCTTCATTTCTTCAATTTTAAAAATTTGCAATTCAAAACTCTTCAATTTTGAGGACTTGCAGTTGAAAACTCTTTAGTTTTTAAAAATGTATGAATAACAATTCTTGAATTGCATTGCATTTTTATTGTAGCATATAAACTTGCACAATTTTTAAAATTTGAAACTCTTCAATTAAAAATTTTACAACTCACAGTTCTACCATTTTGAAGATTTACAATGCAAATTCTTCACTTTCAACGATTTGTAGTTAAAATGTGCTCAGTTTTAAAGACGTAAAAATGAAAATTCTTAAATTGTGATGATTCTTAAGACCAACAGTGAAGAGTTTTCAATTTAAATGTCCCAAATGGATAAATTTTAAATTTACATCATAAAAAAACCAAGATTTTTAATTGCAAAACATAAAAATTGTATATTATTTTAAATAAGGAAATCTTCCATTTTAAAGATTGACAGTTCCAATTTTTACAATTTCGAGACGCTAAAATTAAAAAGTCTTGAATTTTAAAAATATAGATTTACAAATTATTTCATTATTAAGACTTATGTTTCAAAGAAATGCAATTTTAAAAGTTTTTTTTTTTAGTTAAATTTTTGAGATTTCCAAATGAAAATTCCTCAATGTTAACGACTTTTAATTTAAAATTTGTCAATTTTAAATATTTGCAGTTGAGGACTCTTTAATATTTTTTTACATTGTTATTATTATTAAAATTATTAATATCAATAAATTGCAATTCGAAATATTTTTTAACAGAAAATATAGATAAGAATGTTATGACTGTTATTAAATTTAATGAATAACCAATTATACGAATTTCTAGCGGAATTAGTTCCTGTTTATTTATGAAATGAACATAAATTCTGAATGTATCAAGTAACAGAAAAACTTAAAATTATTTATCAAAAATGAAAATACTTCAAAAATACTCGAATTATAATCAAAGAGATTTTAGCAATTTAACAAAATATTAAAAAATACATTTTTTAAATGTTGAGTCTGAAATAAATTAACCAGTTTTACATAAATTTCAATATTGAATAATAAAAAAGTACAGACTTTCAATAATAATTTAGCATTTTGCCACTTTTAATTTACAGCGTTTCTTGAACTAAAAACCATTTTTCTGAGGGTTGGGTAATTCTCGAGAACGCCGTAAGTACATACGGTCAGTAACGGGTCTCTCTCAAATCACAACTCGCCTATGCTTTAAGTTAACGCTGTTTTCCAAGAGTCATGTAAGAATTATTTTCAAAGTTATCAAAAATTTTTAACCATTTTTTTCATAATCAGTTGTATCTTTTTTGGACGATTCTAACAATAAAAAGCAATTAATTTTTCAATTTTTCGCATATAAAACAAAAAATATTAGGTCGATTTAAATTTCGTGATAGCTATTTTTTGAATGGCTTAAAATTATTAACTAAACAAACTATATTGTGTTAAAATAAAGGAAATATTGGAAGAGACTCTACTTTTTTTTAAACTTTTACATTACTATTAGCACGTTGACCCTGGGCTGTGGCTTGATTTCGAGGAATGGTATAATTTAAAAGAAAGGAAAAGGAGTGTTCGTATTTCAAATTAAGTCATATAAGAAGACCGGTCCAGCAGGAACCTAGAAAAGTGATCTTCGGGGAAAGGACCATTTCTGGGAGATTGGACCGTTTGCGAAGGCCATTCACTTTCCATTCTCAAAGAAAGTGCAATTTTTGTGGTTTGGAGGTCGCTGTCTGACCCTCGCCTTTTTTGCACACCAGGTTTCTCAGGGAAGCCTTTCATTAATCCAAAGATGTCGATGACTCAAAAAAAAGAACATCTCGTCATGTTTGCATCCCGGTATTATTTAATCGCAGTCACTATAAAGCACTTTTACTATCACTTTGATTATGTGTGAAAAGCCATAAGATCACATTCTAACTCTTGATTGAAAGTTTACATGACAATCGAAACATTGGGCACTAATCAGCTAGGTACAGAGTTACAAAAAGAAATAATCTCTCTTATACAACATTTTCTCTATAAAATCATTATGTGATTTTATAAATGCATGTAGCTTTCGAATTTGTGTGAATACTGAGTAGGGGAAAAAAGTTGAAAAGGATGAAACTGAATTCAAGAGAATTATCAAGATTGTCTTTGACATCTCCTATAAACCAAAGTTTGATTTGGGGCCATCCAAAAAAGAAATTGTGACTATGGACGTATTCACTATGGGTGTATTTATTTTTGCTCATTTTATGAGCATTTTGCTTCCTCATAAGTATCAAATAAATTTGCTTCCTCATAGAGAGAGAGAGAGAGAGAGAGAGAGAGAGAGAGGTTTTCCCAGCAAAAGGAAAAAAATTGATTCTTTCTAAATTTCTCAAGCTCATGTTTCTGAATTTCCGAAATTTTTATTTTCAGAAAATCAGAGGGCCCACCAAAATTCCAATTGTTGTGTTCTGTTACAATGGACAACTTTTTAACTTACGATAGTTTTATAGTTCAGATTAAAACCTCATCCACGCGTCTCAATGACGCGAACAATTACATCAAATACAGTACTGTTATATTCCCAATATAAAAAAATTCTCTTATAAATAAAGAAACTTATTTTGTTGAAAAATTTGAAAACGATATTGGTAGGTTTTAGTAGATCATGAAAAGTTCTCAAGTTTTTCTCATGTAAACAGAATAACACATTTTTTTTAAACTTCATAAATCGGTACTGATCGGTCATAAGAGGTTCACCAATAGGTCAATCGATGCATCTTAAGGACGCGAACAAATACTCATTATGTAATATTGTCGTGCTTTGAATATAAAAAAAGTTTTTTTATATGAACAGAATACACAAATTATTTCAAAATTCATGAATCGGTACTGGTCGGTCATAAAAGGTTCACGAATAGGTCAATTGATGCGTCTCAAGGACGCGAACAAATACTCTGCATGTAATATCGTCGTGTTTTGAATATCAAAAAGGTTTTTTTTTCATATTAACATAATACACACATTTTTTTCAACTTCATAAATCGGTACTGATGAGTCATAAAAGTTTCATCAATAGGTCAATCGATGTGTTTCAAGGACGTGAACAAATACCCTACATGTAATATTGTCGAATTTTCATTATTATATAAGTTTCCTTCATATAAAAAGAATAAACCATTTTTTGAAACTTCATCAATCGGTACTGGTGAGTCATAAAAGGTTCATCAATAGGTCAATCGATGCGTCTTATGAACGCGAACAAATACTCTACATGTAATATAGTCGTGTTTTGAATATCAAAAAAGTTTTTTTTTCATATAAACAGAATAAACACATTTTTTTAAACTTCCTAAATCTGTACTGGTCGGTCATAAAGGGTTCACCAATAAGTCAATCGATGCTTCTTAAGGAGTTGAACAAGTACTTATGATGTAACATTGTCGCGTTTTGAATATCAAAAAAGTTTTTTTTATATAAACAGAATAAACCATTTCTTTTAAACTTCATAGATCGGTACTGATGAGTCCTAAAAGGTTTATGAATAGGTCAATTGATGCGTCTGGAGGACGCGTACAAACACTCATCATGCAATAATGTCGTGTTATGAATATCAAGAAATTTTTTTATATAAACAAAATAAACCATTTTTTAAACTTCATAAATTGGTATTGGTGAGTCATAAAAGAATAATCAATAGGTCAATCGATGCGTCTTATGAACGCGAACAAATACTCTACATGTAATATAGTCGTAATATAGCAGTTAAATAAGTCTGTTTGAATAAAAAAGATATTTACTTCATTGAAAAAAAAGGTAAGAGAACGATTCAACTATTAAATTTTTCATCGAGATTTAATCCTTTTGGTTAAATCCGACTGTTTTTTTTCTATCTTTTTTTGGTTGTAATATATGTGAACTAATATATTTTTTGTTGAGGATTACTCTTTTTGCTTAGGAAACTCAACTACTTCGTTGAAAGTTGAATTTGTTTGTTAAAAATTCATTTTTTTAAAGACTTATCATTTTAGTTGGTTCAAAATGCAACTGCTTTTTGTTTGAGGTTCAGTTGTTCTTAATAATTCAACCATTTGGTTAAAAATGTATCTTTCCAGGTGGAAAATTCAACTTTCGGTTAAATATTTAACAATTGTGTTAAAAATTCGCTCCTTTCCCTTGAAAGTTGAACTGTTTGGTTGCAAATGCAACTACTCGGTTGATAATTATTTTTGTTCAGAAAATTCAACTATTTTGTTGAATTTTCAAAAATTGAACTTTTTTCTGAAAAATCCACTTTTTGGATAGAAAATCCGTCTCTCTTGAATAAAAATCCATATCTTTTGGCAGAAAAGTTCTGGGTTGAAAAATTAACTGCCATCTAAAAAATTCGTCTTATTGGCTTGAAGATTCAACTTTACTTAAAAATAAAACGGTTTGTGGTTGAAGTTTATTTTTTTAAGGTTCAACTATTTGACTATAAATGCAACTGTTTTTTGTTTGAAGTTTATTCATATTGGTTTAAGAATTCGAAGAAATAGTTGTAAATTCTACTGTTTGGTTAAAAATTCAACTATTTTTCTGAAAATTCGCACTATTTGCTTGAAAGTTAAACTATTTGGTTTTAAATGCAACTGATTGGTTTATAATTTGTTGTTGTTGAAAAGTTAACTATTCGGTTGAAGATTAATCTTTTTATGTTGAAAATTCAACGATTTTGTTAAAAACTCATGTTTTCTTTTCAAAAATGCAACTTTCTTTTTGTTGAAAATCGACTTTCTGGATAGAAAATTCATCTTTCTTGATTGAAAATTCAACTGTTTTCTGAAAAATTCGTCTTTTTGGTTTGAAGATTCCACTTTGTTGAAAAATAGAACGGTTTGTTGTTAAGTTTAATCTTTTTTTTCATATTTCAACTATTTGGTTATAAATGCAACTTTTATGTCTAAAATGAAATTATTTATTTGCTGAAAATTTAGCCATTTGGATCAAAATACAACTGTTTTTTGTTTCTGGTTTAATATTTCTTTTTTTTTTAATTCGAACAATTGGTTGAAAATTCATCTTTATAGGTTGAAAACTCAACTATTTGGTTAAAATTCAACTTTTTTTTCTAATTTTCCATATTCGCTTGAAAGTTCAACTATTTAGCTGTAAATGCAACTGCTTGGTTGATAATTTTTTTTTAATTCAACTTTTTGGTTGAAACTTCATCTTTGTAGATTAAAAATTCAACGTTTTGTTCAAAAGTCACCTTTTATTTTCAAAATTTCAACTGTTTTGTTGATAATTCGACTTTTTGGGTAGAAAATTTGTCCCGCTTGATCGAAAATTCATCTTTTTTGGTAGAACAATTCTTCGTTAAAAATTCAAGTTTCTTGATTAAAAATTCAAAGGTCTTTTGAAAAATTCTTTTCGCTTGAGGATTCAATTTTGTTTTAAAATATATCGATTTGTGGTAGAATTTTTGTTTGAAAGTTCGACCATTTTGATTTAAATGCAACCGTTTGGCTGATAGTTAATTCTTACGGGGTAATTCAACTATTAGGTTGAAAGTTCATCATTCTAGGTTGAAAATTAAACTATTTTATTAAAATGCAATATATTTTGACCTAACATCTCAAGCGTTTCATATTCAATTTAATATGGTATCTATACATTAATTTTATTTTTAAGAATTTATTCCCCTCTTATTATCCTATTTTCGTGTGAAATCACCATATTTTCCCTGTTTTGAGAACATTTTGGGCTATGAAGTCCCAGTTAAATTTTTAACCAAGTTCATAAATCTTCAACAAAATGTTTGAATTTTCAACAAAATATTTCAATTTTCAACAAAAGATTTGAATTTTCAACCAAATAATTAAATTTTCAACCAAATAGTTGAATTTTTAACTAAATTTATGAATCTTTAACAAACCTGTTAAATTTTCAACAAAATAATTAAATTTTCAAGAAAACATTTAAATTTATAATAAAATAATTAAATTTTCAGCCACAGAGTTAAATTATCAACCAAATTTATGAATCTTCAACAAAATTGTTAAATTTTCAAGAACATATTAGAATTTTCAACCAAATAATTAAATTTTCAACCAAATACTTGAATGTTTAACTAAATTTATGAATCTTTAATAAAACTGTTGAATTGTAAACAAAATAATTAAATTTTCAACCAAATACTTGATATTTTAACTAAATTCATGCGCCTTCGAAAAAACTGTTAAATTTGTCAACAAAATATTTAACCTTTCAACAAAACATTCGATTTTCAACAAAATAGTTAAATTTTCAACAAATTATTTGAATGTTTAAATAAATCAATTTTGAAAAAATTTATGAATCTTCAACAAATGGTCGAAATTTTAACTAAAGTTATGAATCTTAACAAAAAAATTAATTTTTAATCCAAAAGGATGAATTTGCTTTAAAAAAGATGAATTTTCAACAGAACTTTTGAATTTTCAACAAAATAATTAAATTATCAACAAAATATTTGAATTTTAGAAAAAATAATTAAATTTTCTACAAATAGTTGAATTTTTAAATTAATTTATGAATCTTAAAGAATTAATTTTTAACAAAGAAGTTCCACGTTTAATTAACTAAGTAGTTGTAGATGAATTTACAATAAGAAAATCAACTAAAAATGAAATGAATCTTCAATAAAGCTGTTACATTTTTAACAAAAGAATTAAATTTTTACCGAACAGTTGAATTTTTAAATAAATTTATGAATCTGCGATAAAACTGTTAAATTTTTAACAAAATAAATCCATTTTCAACCAAGTAGTGGAATTTTTAACTAAATTTATGAATCTTCAACAAAATAATTGAATTTTCAAACAAATAGTTGAATTTTTAACTAAATTGATCAATCTTCAATTAAACTGGTCAATTTTCAACAAAATAATTAAATTTCGAACAAAATAATTCATTTTTCAACAAAATATTTGAATTTTTAACTAAATTTATGAATCTTTAACAAAATTATTAAATTTTCAACTAAATATTTGCATTTTTAACAAAATAATTAAATTTTCTACTAAACACTCGAATTTTTAACTTAATTTATAAATCTTCAAACAAAAATGAATTTTCAACAAAGAAGTTCCAAAATAGTTAAATTTTAAACTACAAACGTTCAATTTCTAACCAAAAATCGAATAGTTACATTTTCAGTAAGAAAATCCAATAAAAAAATCGAATTTTCAACAAACTAGTTGAATTTTTAAACAAAGAAATGAATTTTGAAAATGTTTTTCAATAGTTTAATTTTGAAGATTTACAATTGAAAATACTTACATCTTATCGATTTTAAATTCAAATTTATTTCTTCAATTGTTAAGATTTGCAATTAAAAACTCTGCAATTTTGAAGATTTTAAAGTAATTTTAAATGCAAATCATCAAAATTATAGAATTTTTAAATGCCAAACTTCAAAATTGCATAATTTTTTATTGTAAATTTTCAAAATTAAAAATTCCTCAATGTAAGCTATTTATATTTCAAATTTCTACTCTTTTGGTGAGTTATAATTGAAAAATTTTAAATCGTGAAAATACAGAAATTAAAACTATTGAATTTTCAAAATTTTTAAGATTTTTTTTCAAATACTTTGATTGTGAAGATTTACACTTGAAAATTTTTCAATTTCAACGATTTGCAATATAAAATTCTTCAATTTTTGAAACTTGAAATGTTTTCATTTTAAAGATTCTAAAGAAATTTTGGATGCAAATCATCAAAATTACGAAATTTTCAAATGTCAAACTTCAAACTTGCATAATTTTTCATTGCAAATGAAAAAAATTAAAAACTCTTCAATTGAAGAGATTTAAAATTTAAATTTCTTCATTTTGAATTTTTTTTGTATAGTTCAATTATTAAGATTCACAATTGAAAATTCTTCAATTTTAATGATTTGCAATTTTAAATATTTATTCACTTTTTGAGATTTGCAATTTTTAACTTTTTCATTTTAAGGCCATGTGACGAGTGGGTCACGTGACCGAATTCCTACCTTATCGACACTTTTTTTATTTGTAAGCTTTTTTTCACACGAATAGCCACATCGAGTTAAAAATTTGGGATAATAAATAACAAGCACTAAGAAACGCGGCTCTGGTCCTAAATTTTTATAATTATGAAAAAAGCTTTTTTTCTGAATAATTATTTTGTTGTTCTTTTTTTCATAATTATAAAAATTTAGGACCAGAGCCGCGTTTTTTAGTGCTTCTTATTTATTATCCTAAATTTTCCTCTCGATGTGGCTTTTCATGTGAAAATAAGTTACAAATAAAAAAAGTGTCGGTAAGGTAGGAAGTCGGTCACGTGACCCACTCGTCACATGGGCATGGCCTTAAAGGTTAGATCCTGAAGAAGTTTCGAATGCAAGTCATAAAAATTACGGAATTTTTAATTTTCAAACTTCAAACTTGCATAATTTTTTATTCTTAATTCAAAAAATTAAAAACTCTTCAATTTAATAGATTTAAAACTTAAATTCCTACATTTTGAACATTTTTTCGGATAGTTCAATTTTGAAGATTCACAATTTTAAATTCTTACATTTTAATGATTTGCAATTTAAAATTCTTCCATTTTTCAGATTTACAATTGAAATTTCTTCAATTTTAACGATTTTCAATTTAAAATATTTATTTAATTTCTGAGATTTGCAATTTTAAACTTTTTAACTTTAAAAATTCTGAAGAAGTTTCGAATGCAAATCATCAAAATTACGGAATTTTTAATTGTCAAACTTCAAACTTGCATAATTTTTTATTTTCAATTTAAAAAATTGAAAACTCTTCAATTTAAGGCCATGTGACGTGTGGGTCACGTGACCGGCTTCCTAACTTACCGACACTTGTTTTATTTATAAAATTATTTTCACACGAATAGCCGCATCGAGTTGAAAATTTCGGATAATAAATAAAAAGCACTAAGAAATGCGGCTCTGGTCCTAAATTTTTATAATTATGAAAAAAGAAAAAAAAATTATTTATAAAAACACTTTTTTCATAATTATAAAAATTTAGGACCAAGACCGCATTTCTTAGTGCTTCTTATTCAGTATCCCACATTTTCAGCTTGATGTGGCTATGCGTGTTAAAATAAGTTTACAAATAAAACAAGTGTCGGTAAGGTAGGATGCCGATCACGTGACACACTCGATTTAAGTTTCTACATTTTGAAAATTTTTTTCGGACAGTTAAATTTCAAAGATTTACGATTGAAAATTCAAAATTGTTTAATTTTATCGATTTGCAATTTAAAATTCTTCGATTTTTGAGATTTGAAATTTAAAACTCTTCAATTTTGAAGATCTACAGAATTTTTAATTGTAAAACTAAAACTTGCATAATTTTTTATAATTCTTGAAAATTTAAATTTTATAACAATATTCTAAATCTTCAAAATTTAATAAATTTCGAAAGTAAATTATTTAAATTACAGAATTTTTTATTGTAAAATAAAAAATTTGCATAATTTTGATTAATTGTAAAGCTAAGAAATGAAAACGTGTTCAATTTTAAAGATATGCAATTCAAAGTTCTAAAATTTTGAAGAGTCATAATAGAAAATATTTGAATCTTTAATTTTAAAGACGTAGAAAATAAAAATTCCTAAATTTTGAAATTTTGAAGTCAATTTTTTAATTTGAACTTCAAATTTTGAAAAATTCCGGTTATAAATTTTCTAAATTAAAAACTTCACTCTTAAAATTTTTAAATCTCAAGACTGGGAACAACAAACTTCTACGCTTGCGCAGTGCTGTTTATCCGACCCGCCATCTGTTGGCAAAAATTAGAACTACCGGAAAATACAAAATTGAACATAATTTATTTACATTTCTTTACAGATCTTAAAGTTACTTATTCACAAGATTTATAAAAAATCAAATATTTGATATACTGTTAATCTTTAGTCTATAATAAAAAAAATAATTTGAATATTTTTAATAAAAATTAAGTTTTCAACGATTTGATTGATTTTATTCTTTAAAAGTGAAAAGTGAGATTAGATATTTGGAAAAAAGATTTTGTGAAATACAATTTACCAAATTTTTGATAATTTTTTTTTAGAAAATTGGTTTATTATATCGATTGAGTACCAAGAAGTGGCGCAGCCTCGCGGATTCGAGTGGAGATAAAGACTTACGTCACGTGTTCCTGTAGGCAGAGGTTGATGAAATCTGCCGTCTGCGACTCGCGAGTTCGCGGTCCGGTAGTGCTAGTGATGGTGTAGAAAGTTTATTAATGGGTCGCAGGAGAACTTTGTTGAGCTGCTGCAGATTTCTCCGAGGTTCTAATCTCTTTTAATCAGTGCAAACTTGCTGTGCTTTCGGCTAAGACTTTGAAAAACGGCCTGACATAACCTCAAATTCCGAAAAGGTGAGTCAAATTCGCTAACCCAGAATTGTCCTTCCCCTGTGTTTTTTGCCCTCGTCTAGGTTCTAGGGCACATTGCCATTATGACATTCCCCAATTCCCCTTCAGTCAATTTTATTATGCAGAGTGCACGTATTTCAAACGAAGCAGAAACTCCAGACGGTATCAATTCTCAATATATGCTCAGTTGTCAGTTATCATTATCAATATGTGCGTTGTTTTTCATTCTCATTCCTATTATCATCAATATTGTCACTTTTCTCTCGAAAAAAGTCATCTCAACAAATATCGTTTTTAAATCCAAATTTTCAAATAAGTTATTTTATTTTATGACCAAATTTATTTCTAAATGTTTTCTACATGTTATTCACAAAAAAGGTTTTATTCGCAAATGATTTTTTAATATTGGGAAATAATTCTGTTCTTAATGTTTTGCTATCACACTAATGTTTAAACATTTTCACACTTGAAAAGAGATGAGAAAAATTAAATTATGGGAAAAAACTCAGAATATCTTCATTTGCGGAGACGACTGAAAAATCCCGGAAAATAAAATTCACGACACTATAAGATTCCCGAAAAAGAAAATATTTGAAACAGTAAATTCCCGAAATTATAAAATTACCGAATTTAAAAATTCTCGGCAGAAAATTGCCAAATTATAAAATACCTGATACTGCAAAATTCCCGAATTTGAAAAATTGAAAAAATTGTTTTTTAATTAATATTTATTTCTTTATTAAAAATACAATAATTAATTATTTAAATAAAATAATTTGTTTAGTCTTCAATTTTTAAAATTATTCTTTGAATATATCATCATTATACTTTTAATAAATAATATTTATTCAAAAAACAATTTTTTTCATTCGGGAATTTTCGATAACATTTTTTTAACTATTAAGACTTCCAGTTTTGAATTCTTTTCAATTTTTTAAAATTATTTCGGAAAATTCTCTGGCTAATTCGAATTTCCAATCATATTTTTGTGTTCCTGAAGTATTTATCAAAGTCTTTTATTTTTCGGGACGACTGAAAAATCCCGGAAAATAAAATTCACGACACTATACGATTCCCGAAAAAGAAAATATTTGAAACAGTAAATTCCTGAAACTGTGAAATTACCGAATAATAAAATCCTTAAACAATTTTTTATAATATTACTGAATTTAAAAATTACCGAATTATAAAATATTCAACACTGCAAAATTCATAAATTTGAAAAATTGATAAAAATTGTTCTTTAATGGAATTTTCTTTATTTAAATAAAATCCAATAATTAATTATTTGGGTAAAAGAATATTTTTAATTTTTAAAATTATTCTTTAAATATTTCATTATTATATTTTTAATAAATAAATAATATTTATTAAAAAAAAATAATTGCGGAATTTTCTAGTGTCGAATATTTCGCAATTCGGCAATTTTCTATCCGGGATTTTAATATTCGGGAATTTTCAAAAGTTGAATAAAAGATTAGCAATTTTTTAAACTTAATACCCGAAAGACGCGATAATTTAAGTTTTGCTTTAGCAATTACACTTTTTTTAACTATAAAACTTCCAATTTTGAATTCTTTCGAATTTTTTCCGTTTTTTTCTAAATTCTCTGAATAATTTTGATTTCCAATCATATTTTTGTGTTCCTAAAGAATATATCAAAATTTTTCATTTTTCGGTACAACTGAAAAATTCTGGAAAAAAAATTCTCGACACTGTAAAATTCCCGAAAAAGAAAATATTCGAAATTATAAAATTGACGACAATTAAAAATTCCCGAATTTGAAAATTCCCAACAGAAAATTGACGAATTAAAAAGTATCAGACACTGCAAAATTCCCGAATTGAACGAGTTAAAAAAATTGTTTTTTAATGAATATTTATTTATTAAAAACACAATGATTAATTATTTTGATAAAAGAATTTTTTTAATGTTTAATTTTTTATTATTCTTTGAATATTGTATCTTTTTTTCAAATAAATAAACAATATTTTTTAAAAAATTCTTCAATTCAAGAATTTTGTAGTATCAGATATTTCATAGTTCGGCAATTTTCTATCCGGGATTTTATTATTCGGGAATTTTCAATAAAATTGTTTAAACTAATAACACTTAGAGTTTTGAATTCCTTTACATTTTTTCAAATTATTTTGGAAAATTCTCTGGCTAATTTTGATTTCCAATCATATTTTTGTGATCCTGAATTATTTATCAAAATCTTTTTTTTTTCGGGACGACTGAAAAATCCCTGAAAATAAAATTACCGACACTATAATATTCCCGAAAAAGAAAATATTTGAATTGGTAAATTCCCGAAATTATGAAATTGTCGAATAATAAAATCTCTAAACAATTTTTTATAATATTACTGAATTTAAGACTTGCCGAATTATAAAATATCCAACACTGCAAAATTCCCAAATTTGAAAAATTGATAAAAATTGTTTTTTAATGCATTTTTCTTTATTTATTAAAAGTACAATAATTAATTATTTTGATAAAAGAATTTTTTTAATTTTTTCAATTATTCTTTAAATATTTCATTATTATATTACACTTTTTTAACTATAAAACTTCCAATTTTGAATTCTTTCGATTTTTTTTTTTTGAAAATTCTCTTCATAATTTTTATTTCTAATAATATTTTTGTGTTCCTAAAGAATATATCAAAAATTTTCATTTTTCGGGACAACTGAAAAATCCTGGAAAATAAAATTCCCGACACTGTCAAATTACCGAAAAAGAAAATATTCGAAATTATAAAATTGCCGACAATTAAAAATTCCCGAATTTGAAAATTCCCAAGAGAAAATTGACGAATTAAAAAATATCCCACACTGCAAAATTCCCCAATTTAAAAAGTTAAAAAATGTTTTTTTAATGAATATTCATTTATTAAAAACACAATAATTAATTATCTTGATAAAAGAATTTTTAAATGTTTCATTTTTGTAGCATTCTTTAAATATTTTATTATTTCATTTTTAATAAATAAATAATATTTATTTAAAAAAAAAACTTAATTCCGGAATTTTCTAGTGTTAAATATTTCACAATTCGGCAATTTTCTATCCGGGATTTTATTATTTGGGAATTTTTAAAAGTTGAAAAAAATATTAGCAACTTTACATACTTAATACCCGAAAGAAACTATAATTTAAGTTTTGCATTTGCAATTAAATTTCTTAACTATAAGACTTCAAATTTTGAATTCTTTCGAATTTTTTCAAATTATTTTGGAAAATTCTCTGAATAATTTTCATTTACAATCATATTTTTGTATTCCTAAAAAATTTATTAAAATCTTTCATTTTTCAGGACAACTGAAAAATCCTGGAAAATAAAATTCCCGACACTATAAAATTACCGAATTTGAAAATTCTCGAGTAATAAAATCTGTAAACAGTTTACTATAATATTACCGAATTTGAAAATTTACGGCAGAAAATAGACGAATTATAAAATATCCGACACTGTAAAATTCCCGAATTGGAAAAATTAAAAAAATTGTGTTTGAATTAATATTTATTCATTTATCAAAAATACAGTAATTAATTATTTTGATAACAGAATTTTTTTCATTATTTGAATATTTTATTATTCTATTTTTAATAAATAAATAATATTTATTAAAAGAAAACACATTTTTTAATTCGGGAATTTTAGTGTCGGATATTTCATAATTCGGCAATTTTCTATCCGGGATTTTATTATTCGGAAATTTTCAAAAGTTGAATAAAATATTAGTAACTTTTCAAACTTAATAGCCGAGAAGAACGATGATTTAAATTTTGAATTTGCAATAACATATTTTAAACTAATAAGACTTCCAGTTTTGAATTCTTTAAAAATTTTTCAAATCATTTTGGAAAATTCTCTGGCTAATTTTGATTTCCAATCATGTTTTTGTGTTCCTGAAGAATTTATCAAAATCTTTTATTTTTCGGGACGACTGAAAAATCCTGGAAAATAAAATTCCCGACCCTGTAAAATTCTCGAAAAAGAAAATATTTTAAATAGTAAATTCATGAAATTAAAAAATTGCCGATTAATAAAATTCCTGAATTGTTTATAATATTACCGAATAAAATTCCCGACAGTTTATAATATTATCAAATTTGAATATTATATAGAATATTTCTATATATTATATAGAAAATTTCCAAATTGGAAAATTCCCGAATTAAAAAAATTCTCGAACCATTTATAATATAACCGAATTTGAAAATTTACTAAAAATACAATAATAAAATATTTGTATCCAAGAAAAGTTTTTTTTTAATTTTAAAAGTTTTTAAATTTGTCGTTTGAATTTAAAATAACAATAATTCTATGGAAATTTCACAAAAAACATAAATGTAAAAACACGTGCGCCTCAAATGAAAAAGAAATTTCTCCCGAAATTTTCTCCGGACCTAATATATTTTTTTTCAATTATTGTTATTTTAAATTCAAAAAATTATTTTTTAAAACTTTAAACATTAAAAAAATGTATGTGATAACAATATTTGATTATTGTTTTTTTGATAAATAAATAATATTTATTAAAGAAAAATTGTTTAAATTCGTGAATTTTTTGTCAGGAATTTGATTATTCGGGAATTTTTAAATTCGATAATATTATAAACAGTTCGGGAATTTTTCAATTCGGGATTTTTATATTTCGGCAATTTTATGATTCGGGAATTTTACAGTATCGGGAGTTTTATTTTTCCAGATTTGCCAGTCGCCCCAAAATTGTTTTTAATGAAACAATTAATTAATTAAATTTAATTCAATTCATTTGTTGAAAATAAAAAAAATGAAATATTTTGATCAAAGATTCTTTTAAATGTTTAATTATTTATCTTTTTAAGCATTTTGAAATATTTCAAATAAATAAACATTTTTTCCCCTAAATGCGTGGGAAAACTTCCAATAATTTTTTATTTAAAAAACATTAATTTTTAAAGGAAATTTGAAAATATTTGCAAAAATTGCTATAAATGTTGCATTAATTACAATTTTTTAGGTAAACTTTGCATTTTTTTTAAATATTTCGAAGTTTTAGAAGTTTTAAAAACATTCGAAAATAATTTAAACCTTGTCAAGATTTCAAAAAATTTAAAACGAAATGTATATTTTTGTAGAATTCGAAAGAAAGAGACTTTTTAAGACTTTTGAAATGTTCAAGATAACACTTGAGTTAAATTTTCTTATCAAATTCGTGTTTACTCGATTTTTATGGTATTTCTTTTTGTATTTTAAAGCGCTGATTCTGAAACTAACATTATTTTATTCGTATCAATAAACAAAATCTTGTTACCTATTGTAACAAAAAGGTGTTCTTAAGGTTCCTGAAAAATTAAAAGTAATTTTTTATTTCGAAAAATTAATATTGTGAGAATATTTAAAAAGATTTTAAATCACTTCCAAAGATTTCAAATATTGTCAAAAAGAATCTGGAATATTTTGAGGCAATTCGAAAGTATTCGGAATAATTCGGGTCAGTTTAAAAGATATTTAGGGATTTTGGAAATTTTGAAAGGATTACAAATATTTTAAAACTTCAATAATTTTTTGTTTAATTCGTAAAATAAAAGATTTTACTTTTTCGACATCTGAAATCTTCAACCTTTTTTTAATTTTTGTAATGATCAGAGGAAAATTAAATTTATGTTCAAAAAATAAATTTTTATACCAATTTTCTATTTTTTGTTAAAAATTATTTTTCCCCTCAAAGTATAATTTAATTGAATGTTTTTTCTTTTTTTACTGAAAAATCTTTTCTGATCATTTTATTTAAAAAGTCATCTCTTTTGGAAAACATTTTATCTTAATTGGTTTAAAATGAATCTGATTGAAAAACTAATTTTGTTTGTTTGATGATTCAAATATTTTCTTAAAAATATTTCCTTTTTAAGGTGAATTCAAATTTTATAATTTAAAAAAATAATCTTTTTTAGTTACAATATCAAATCTAGGAATTTTTCGTTGAAAGTTAATATTTTTTAGAAAGATAAGATTTTTTTGTAAGTTTTAAAATTTCTGAAATAAAAGAAAATTGCGGAAAAAATAATTACCGAAACGGAAATTTTCCTAAAAATGAAAATTCCCGAAAGAAAATAAAACTACCGAAAATGTTTATGCCCCAAGTTTTAAATCCCGAATTTTCAATGTCCCGAAATTCTCGAAAATAGTAATTTCTGAATTTTCAAATTCTTTAAAATATTAAAATAATGGAATTTTCACATTCCTGAAAATAAAAAAATGGAATTCAACTTGAATTCAAATTTAAATCAAATTCGATTCAAAATTATAAATTAAAATTAATAATTTGGAATATGTAGTTCAATTTCGAAGACACTAAAAAGTCTTCAATTAAAAAAATAAAAATGTAAAATCGTAGTTCAATTTCGAAGACACTAAAAAGTCTTCAATTAAAAAAATAAAAATGTAAAATCATCAAAATTAAAGAATTTTTAATTGTAAAATTTACAGCTTGCATAATTTTTAATTGTCAAAATTGAAAGCTTTTTAATTTTAAATATTTACAATTTAAAGTTCTACAATCTTGAAGAAATACAATTACAAATTCTTGAATTTTGAAAATATAGAATTTCAAATTACTCAATTTTCAAGATTTATTTTTAAAAGGTATGTAATTTTGGACGCTTTTTCCGGTATAGTTCATTTTTGAGGATTTATAATTTAAAATTTAAATCAAATCCAATTAAAAATTTGGAATAGGTAATTCAATTTCGAAGATTCTCAAAAAAACTTCAATTTTAAAGACCTATAAATAAAAAATTTTAATTTCGATGATTTTTAAGATCAAAAGTCAAGAGTTTTCGATTCCAAATCTCCTAATTTTAAAAAATTTCAAATATAAAATCATAAAAATTTTTAATTTTCAAAATTAGAAACTCTTTAATTTTACAGATTTAGAATTCAATGTTCGACAATTTTGAAGAGTTGCAAATAAAATTTTCGAAATTGCATAATATAGACTTGAAAATTATTCAGTTTTCAAGATTTATATTTAAAAGGTATGTAATTTTGAACGCTTTTTTTTGGTATAGTCCAATTTTGAAGAATTACAATTTAAAATGGAATTTAAATTGAAGTTTAAAACAAATTCATTTAAAAATTACAATTAAAATTTTGAAATAGGTAGTTCAATTTCGAAGATTCTCAAAACACTATTGAATTTTTGAAGACGTTTAAATAAAAATTGTTAAATTTTGATCATTTTGAAGATAAAAAATCGAAAGTGTTCGATTCTAAATCTCCCAAATTGAAAAAATTTCTAATATAAAATCATCAACATATTTAATTTTTAATTTCAAAAATTCAAAACTTTTTAATTTTAAAGATTTACAATTCAAAGTTTTACAATTTTGAAGAGTTACAATGCAAAATGCTTGAATTTTGGAAATATAGTATTGCAAATTATTGAATTTTCATTCTACAGTTGAAAACGCTTCAATTTTGAAGACGTACAAATAAAAATTCTTAAATTTTGATGATTTTTAAGGTAAAGAGTCAAGAGTTTTCAATTCTAAATCTTCTAAATTGAAGAAATTCCAGGTGTAAAATTATCAAGATTACAAAGTTTGTCATGGTAATACTTAAAACTTGTATAATTTTTAATTTTTTAAATTAAAATAAAAACTCTTCAATTGTAAAGATTTACCATTCAAAATTCTATAATTTTTAATAGTAACAATTGAACATTTTTAAAATTGGATAATATAGAGTTGAAAATTTTTCGATTTTAACGATTAGTAATTTTAAATCCTTCAATTTTTAAGATTTACAATTGAAGATTCATTAATTGGAAATTTTTGTAGTTTAAAATGATGTAATTTAAAAAGTTTTTTGAAATATGTAGTTCAACTTTGACTATTTAAATTTGAAGGCTTTTTAATATTTAGTCAATATAAAATTATACAATTTTCATTGCTTATTTGGAATAGTTCAATCATGAAGATTTATAATTGAAAATTCTTCAATTGCGATTAATAAAAATGAGAACGTTGATATATTTTATGGAAATTCTTATAAAAAATAGACCGATGTATGTTATTATACTTAATGTTTATATTCTTGTTATAAAATGTAATTTTGGGATTTTAATTTTTTTAGTTAATTTCTAGTACTTATTTTTTTACGTGTATTCTCAAATTTCTACTGATAACTTTCTCCTCATTCAATTATCCATATTTGGGATAGTTTGGATAATTTGACACTCGTAATGAACTGGTTTAAACTTCATACAAGTGATCCGTTTTTTTATTTTACTTATATTCAAGAGAAATTTAAGATCCAGCATTATCAAATTTCTGATGGGAATTTAATTTTTAGATTTATTTCATATCCAAAATTTTGACGAGTTTCGTTATTTTTATGTGATTGGATTAATTCGAATATGACTAGCATATAAAATGATTTTTTTGTTGAAAATTCAACAATTTGGTTGAATTTTTTTCTTTCTTGACTGAACATTCTTTTTTGTTCAGAA
This sequence comes from Andricus grossulariae, assembly GCA_011634705.1. Classification (NCBI taxonomy): domain Eukaryota; kingdom Metazoa; phylum Arthropoda; class Insecta; order Hymenoptera; family Cynipidae; genus Andricus; species Andricus grossulariae. Next base: position 220,632,852 of record JAABKJ010007545.1, on the reverse strand, counting down.
TTCAAATATTTTGTTGAAAATTCGTCTTTTGTATTTGAAAACCCATCTTTTTGGTAAAATTTAATCTTTTTGGTTAAAAATGCAACTGTTTGGTTAAAAATATATGTTTTGGTTGAGGATTAACTTTTTTTATTGAAAATTAAATAATTTCTTTGAAATTTTTTCCTTCTTAATTGAAAAATATTTTTTGGTTGAAAATTCCTCTATTTTGTTGAGAAATTCTTTTTTTTTTATTTGAAAATCCATCTCTTTTGATAGAAATTTAATCTTTTTTGGTTAAAAATGCAACTGTCTGGATGAAAATTAATTTATTTTGGTTGAAGATTCAACTATTTTATTGAAAATTTATCAATTTGGTTGAGGATTTAACTATTTTATTGAAAATTAAATCATTTCTACGACATTTTTTTTTATTCTTGACTGGAAATTCTTTTTTGTTGAAAATTCAAATATTTTGTTGAAAATTTGTTTTTTGAATTTGAAAACCCATCTTTTTGGTAAAATTTAATCTTTTTGGTTAAAAATGCAACTGTTTGGTTAAAAATATATGTTTAAGTTAACAAAAATAATTGTTCAAACAAATTATTATTGTTAATAACTATCTTCATCTATATTAATGCCAGATAAATGCGGTTTTTTCTAAAAATTTTAACTTTTTGTCCACTCTTCACCTCTTGAGGTAATAATTAATGCAAGTAATTAAAAAAAGTTGTTCTAACAATTTATTATTGTTTATAACTATCTTCTCTTAGACAAGACCTTCTACCTACTCCTAATTATATGATGCTTTGTTGTTGTCTCTTTTGTAAGATGCCTTTTTTGTTCAAATTAATTTGTTTAAACATTGGGAAAAGAGAAAAAATAATTTACCTAAAAAAGTAAAATCAAACTTAAAACAATATTCTTGTTGAGGTTGACTTATTATTTGTTCATAACTAAATATTCAAAGCAAAACTAAAGATTTTAGAAAAAAGCAACTCTTTAGCATTACTTTCAGAGAAGATAGTTATAGAAAATTATAAATTGTTTAAGTAACTATAACAATTTGTTTAAATCATTATTTCTTTCTAAATGGAATTAATTATTAACTTACCCTATGTGAAAAGTAGCCAAATAGTTATAAATTTCAGAAAAACCGCAACTTTCTAGAATTATTGAAATTGAATATTATTAATAATAATTAAATATTTGAAAAATTAATTTTGTTAACTTTCATTAATTATTTAACTCACTTCAATGAAAAATTGGAGAAAAAGTGGAACATTTTGGAAAAAACTGCAATTTTCTAGCATTATTCTAAGAGAATATCATTAACAATAATAATATATTTTTAGAAAAATAATTTTCTTCAACAATAATTAGTTATGACATCACTTTTATTGAAAAATATACAAAAAGTCAAAAATGTTCTTAAAAAACCGCGACTTTCCATCTCTATTATAAGATAAAATTGCTACAAACAATAATAAATTGTTTAAACAATCAATTCAAACATCCAGTTACCAGTATAATGTAGTAATTCATGCACTAGAAACAATTTGTATTAAAAAACCTGCAGAAACTGCCCCGAAAACTCGCAAAACCCTTTTGTTCACTTATGGGGGTTTTTTGGGACCCTATAAAATAGACTTACGGGGGTGATATTTAAAAAAATCATATTTTATTCGTATTCTATGGCTAATTGCGAAAGGAAGTGTTAATTTTCAACTCGATTCAGCTAATATGGACGATTCAATATGAAATTTACAATAAAGTCTTTTTTTTCTTATGGGAAATACGGTTTAGGCTTCATGGGGCTTGCGTCACCTCTAAATATTATGTTTTTTTTCAGAAAGAAAAAACAATATATTCATTCAGCAGGCCTAGTGGCCTGCTGAGAGTAGGGTGTGGAACGGAAGTAGGGTGTGGAACGGAAGTAGGATGTGAAACGGAAGTAGGATGTGAAACGGAAGTAGGATGTGGAACGGAAGTAGAGTGAGGAACTGAAGTAGGGTGTGGAACGGAAGAAAGGTGTAGAACTGAAGTAAGCTGTAGAACGGAAGTAGGGTGTGGAACTGGAGTAGGGTGTGGAACTGAAGTAGGGTGTGGAACAGAATTGAGGTGTTGAACACAAGTAGGGCGTGGAACTAAAGTATGTTGTGAAACTGGAGTAGGATGTGGAACGGAAGAAGATGTGGAACAGAAGTAGGGTGTGGAAAAAGTAGAGTGTGGAACAGAAGTAGGGTGTGGAATACAAGTAGGGCATGGAACGGAAGTGAGGCGTGGAACGAAAGTGAGATGTGGAACAGAAGTAGGATGTTGAACAGAAGTAGGATGTGAGACGGAAGTAGGGTGTGAAACAGAAGTAGGATGTATAACAGAAGTAGGATCTGGAACGGAAGTAGGGTGTGGAACAGAAGTGAGATGTGTAACGGAAGTGGGGTGTTGAACACAAGTAGCATGTGGAACAGAAGTATGATGTGTAACAGAAGTAGGATGTGGAACGGAAGTAGGATGAGAAACAGAAGTAGGATGTGGAACGGAAGTAGGATGTGGAACGGAAGTAGGATGTGGAAGGGAAGTAGGATGTAGAGCGGAAGTAGGGCGTGGAACGGAGGTATGGTGCAGAACTGAAGTAAGCTGAGGAATAGAAGTGGGGTGTGGAACTGAAGTAGGGTGCGGAACTGAAGTAGGGTGTGGAACTGAAGTAGGGCGTGGAACAGAAGTAGGGTGTCGAACACAAGTAGAGCGTGGAACGGAAGTATGTTGTGGAACTGGAATAGGATGTGGAACTGAAGAAGATGTGTGACAGAAGAAGGGCGTGGAAAAAAGTAGGGCGTGGAACAGAAGAAAGGTGTGGAACACAAGTAGAGTGTGCAACACAAGTAGGGCGTTGAACGGAAGTGGGTTGTGGAACGGAAGTAGGATGCGAAACAGAAGTAGGTTGTGGAACGGAAGTAGGATGTGGAACAAAAGTAGGATGTGAGACGGAAGGAGCGTGTGGCACAGAAGTAGGATGTGTAACGGATGTAGGGTGTTGAACACAAGTAGGATGTGCAACGGAAGTAGATTGTAGAACAGAAGTAAGCTGTGGAACAGAAGAAGGATGTGGAACAGAAGTAGAATGTGGAACGGAAGTAAGGTGCGAAACAGAAGTAGGATGTGGAACGGAAGTAGGATGTGGAACTGTAGTAGGATGTGGAGTGGAAGTAGGGTATGAAACAGAAGTAGGGTTTGGAATGGAAGTAGGGCGTGGAACGGAAGTATGGTGTAGAACTGAAGTAAGCTGAGGAATAGAAGTAGGGTGTGGAACTGAAGTAGGGTGCGGAACTGAAGTAGGGTGTGGAACTGAAGTAGGGCGTGGAACAGAAGTAGGGCGTCGAACACAAGTAGGGCGTGGAACGGAAGTATGTTGTGGAACTGGAATAGGATGTGGAACTGAAGAAGATGTGGGACAGAAGTAGGGCGTGGAAAAAAGTAGGGCGTGGAACAGAAGAAGGATGCGAAACAGAAGTAGGTTGTGGAACGGAAGTAGAGTGTGGAAGAGAAGTAGGGTGTGAAACACAAGTAGGGCATGGAACAGAAGTAGGATGTGGAACAAAAGTAGGATGTGAAACGGAAGGAGCATGTGGAACAGAAGTAGGATGTGTAACGAAAGTAGGGTGTTGAACACAAGTAGGATGTGGAACGTAAGTAGGGTGTAGAACAGAAGTAAGCTGTGGAACAGAAGAAGGATGTGGAACAGAAGTAGGATGTGGAATGGCAGTAGGGTATGGAACAGAAGTAGGATGTGGAATGGAAGTAGGATGTGCAACAGAAGTAGGGTGTGTAACGAAAGTAGGAAGTAGAATAGAAGTAGGGTGTTGAACACAAGTAGGGTGTGGAACAGAAGTAGGATGTGGAACAGAAGTTGGCTGTGAAACGGAAGTACGGTGTGGAACAGAAGTAGGGTGTGGAACACAAGTATGACGTGGAACAGAAGTAGAATGTGGAACAGAAGTAGGATGTGAAACGGAAGTAGCGTGTGGAACAAAAGTAGGATGTGGCACGGAAGCAGGAAGTGGAACGGAAGCAGGATGTGGAACGGAAGTAGGATGTGGATCGGAAGTAAGGTGTGGGAGGGAAGTAGGGTGTGGAACGAAAGTAGGTTGTGGGGCGGAAGTAGGGTGTGGAACAGAAGTAGGATGTGGAACGGAAGTAGGATGTGGAACACAAGTAGGGTGTCGAACGGAAGTAGGATGTGGAACGGAAGTAGGGGTTACGAAGAGAAGTAACGAGAGGGGCTGAAAGATAGGGGAGGGGCAGTTTAATAACTTAATTAGCGTCTGAATAGGCTATGAAGCCCTTTCTTGTAGGCTCATGGAATCTACTTTACTAATTTTTAAATTATTTTCAGATATATGGATTTGCCTCGATGGTACTCTATTGCCTCGAGGCTTGTTCAAACTGCAAGGTGATGTTGAAACGGAAGGCAGAGTCTGAAGTGAAACGAGAAAGTATTAAATTTTGTGATAATTGTAGAGGGTGGAATCAACCCTCAAGTGAAGCATACAATGGGACGGAATCTAGAAATAATAATGATCCCAATGAACATTGGACAAGATTTTATGACCTGAATGCAATAAGTGATGGATGTATCATAATTTTTTAAAAACATCTAATGTCGTGCTATGAAAGTTTAATATTTCAGCGTTAAGTAAGATTAATATAAAAACAAACCAAGATCGCACTTTTACCCCTCTAGTCTTTTCCTTACTGAGGAAACATACCTTGATGGAACAAAATTTTACAAGAAAGTACAACATTTCTGAAACTCTAATTTTTTGTAAAACTTATACTTTTCTGTAAAAAGAATGTACAAAATTAAAAAAAAAATAGATTCCGGTGGGAATCGAACCTCGCGTCTTCCGATTGCCGGGCAGGTGCTTTAACCACTGAGCTACTAGAGAGATCGAAGGTAGATACTTTTTTCAGATATACACTTTTCATAGCAAGCAGTCATGTTTTTTGAATACAAATTAAATTAGAAGGAATCTGTATTATCATCGGAGTTGGTAACGATCGATCATGTGTTAATAACTTTCATAAACTGTGAAACGGGAAATAAACAATATTGATTTCAGGTAACTCCTTGAATAACAGAAATTCTTAACGTCATTTCAGACTAATTGGAGTTTGAAAATTTATAAAATAAAATTTTTTAATTTCTGAAAAAAGGTAGGTTAGTGGTTAAAGCACCCGGCCGGCAATCGAAGACGTGGGGTTCGATTCCCACCGGAGCGGGGAGAAATATATTTTCTCAGGAATCAAACATTTTTAATTCATAAATTTTAAAAGTCCATCTAGTCTGAAATGACGTTTAATATTTGTGTTATTTAAGAAATTACCTTAGATCAATATTGTTGATTTCCAGTTTCACAGTTCGTGAAAGTTATCTACAAATGATCGATCGTTACCAACTCGGATGATAATACAGATTCCGTCTAGAAAAAATACAGTTAAATACAAATGCCTCATTTTTTCTAGTACTTTCTTGTAGAAAGGTAAAAAAAAATAACATCAATGTAAAAGTTTCTACAATTCAAAAATTTTGTACAACTTTTAATTAATAATTTTCTTACTTTCTTGTATAAATCAACCAGGTATTTTAGAAAATGACAGGATTTCAAATTTTTTAATTCGGGTGTTTACCGTCATTAAAACGCTTTTAATTTTACGTAAATTATTGTAGAAAACTACAAATTTTTACAACAACAAAAAAAAAACACAAAATTTCACAAAACTTGAAATATTGAGAAACTGTACTGAAAATTATATTTTATATGCAATTTAATTTGAAATTTTTCAATTGAGGGAGACATTTTTTGAAAATTCAGCAGTATTTTGATTTTCATTTAAAATAAAATAATAAATTTAGATTTTTGAAGATTTGGAAATAAAATATTGAAGATTTTTAAGCATCTTTAAAGGCTTTAAGAAAAAAAAAACATTTTTAAAGTTTGCAGCAAAAATTTGAAATTGTTTTTCATTCTAAAGTTTAAAATATATTTCGAAGTCCAGAAAAGATTCCAAAATAATCTAAAATTTTTAAAGATTTCAAAACATTTAAATCACAATGTATATTTTTGAAGATGTCAAACACAAAATAATTTTTTTTTCAGGAAAATTAATTTAAAACGAATATTTAATGCGATTTCCGAAATTTTCAAAAAACGATCTTGATTATTTGAAGGTAATTTTTTGACTTGTTTTAGGATTTTGAAAAAATTGTAGGAAAAATTTGAGTTCCAAAGATAATAAAATTATTAGATTCCTGAAAAATTTGTTAATGATTTTTTCAAACAAATTTTTAAGAGAATATTTGAAAAGATTTCAAAACAAATTTTAATGTATAAATTGATGTTTCTAGTTTAAGATTGCTTAAAATATTATAATTTTGAAAAATTATCCATTTTTTTATTCATTCTACAATTCATAGCATTCAAAATGATTAGCGTGGATTTCTATTTTTTTTTATTTTAACTTTTGAATATATTTTTATTAAATTAAATATTTCATCTTTTCAAGCACCTTCAAAGGTTTTAAGAAAATAAAAAAATTACTTGAGCTTGCAGCGAAAATTTTAAATAATTTTTTTATTTTGAAAAATTAATTTCAAGAGAATATTGAAAAAAAATACAAACATTTTTTGAATCATAAATTACAATTAAACAATCATAAATTTGAAAAATAATCGAGTAAGTTTAAAATATATTTCAAAGTACTGAATAGAATTTATATTTAATAAGATTTCCAAAATTTTCAAAAAAGTATCTTGATGATTTTAAGGTAATTTTTTTTACTTTTTCAGGATTTAAAAAAATTGTAGTTTTAAATTCTTGTAGAAAATTAAAACGACGATAAAATACAACAATGTACAAGAAAATACAAAAAAAGTAGAAAATTCGTTTCAATAATAGAAAAAATGGTACTTTCCTGTAATTTTGGTTGCAATTGATTTTATTTATTTTTTTAGATTCCTGTTAAAATAGTTTTAGTTTTCTATACTTTTTTTCAAAAATTTGTCCACCAGGGTATATCCGTGAAGTAATTCATACCGTGAGTTATTATCATTATGAATTTTTTTTGTTATTGTTATTATTATTATTATTTTGTCAGGCTGATTTATTGAAACAATTTAATCACAACCCGCATTTGCCTGGAAGTTTGGCCAGGGGAGAGGTAAACTGCAAAAAACCAAAAATTTATGTTTATAGAAGATTGTTCTTATATTCTTTCTGAAAATTTTAGGATAATGATAGAGGAAGAACCTATTTTGGGACTCGATGAATTTAAAAAATATAGTATGTGTGCGCTGGCATCGTAATTGTGATATAACTATATAAAGAAATGTAACTGTAATATTACAAAAAGAATTAGTGTATTTTTTCCAGTTCTAAAAACGATTTATTAAAGAAAGAGAAGATATTATAATTATTAATAATTATAATAATAATTATTATAATTATTATTCAATATATTATATACATCATATATTGTTAATTTGTGGTCTTGAATTAACTACGTAATTTTTGTAACAGAAATTTTTTTAATATTGTTAACATATTTTTTTTTAAGAAATATTTCGTCGTCATAAATGCCCTTTGAAGTTAAATCACTTTATATTGATAATTTTATGAATATATTTTAGCAGAACTGGAAAATTAGTTTCTGGGTGTCCAGAAAAAAATGAAACAGTTATGAACATTCTCATCGAAATTTTTTACACTTAGATAGTTTCATTATAATTCAGAAGTGAACTAAATTTACTTTAGTTAGAAGACGAAAACTGAAAAAAAAAAAATGAAAAAAGAAATTAACAAATTGATATTATAGTGTAATTTATACGATATGTAAAATATTTGTAATTATATATGTATTATAATTTAATTTTAAATATATAGAATTCAATTTACGTAAAAGAAATATTTTTACAAATTTATATATTTTTATGAACCTCATTTTAATTTCTTAATCGAAGTGCTCGAGTTTCAAGGAGGTCAAGAAGTTCATCTAAAATTATTCTTCACATATTGGTCCACCGCAACAATCTGGATAAACTTTGGTGTTATCAACATCTTTGAGGCCAATTTGTTTTCCTTCTTGACATCTGTACTCTGCGCATCTAAAAACATAATGATACATGATGAAGATTTTTTTTTTATTTAAATAGTTAAAGAAATTTGTTCGAATATTAAAAATTGAAAATTATTTATTGTTCCTCAATTACAGTCTTTTTAGATGCAATTTTTCTTTACTGTTTCAGAGGACGATTTTGAACAATCAAGAATTTTTGCGGAAACAGATTTCGTTGAGAAAAAATATGAAGAATCTAATTTTATTTTAATATGATTTCTGAAATGTTGAACATTGGGTTTTAGAATGATTAAATTAGAATTTCAAAATATACTTTACCCAATCATGTTGAATTTTTGATCAGACAAACAAGTCAATCTAGCGCAAGTATGTTCCGGATCTTTTAGTGGTACTAAGCCTTCAGCACAATTTACTGAAATATTTATATTAAATATTATAAAAATGTATGATTGTTTTTGTACAATAAGGAATAGTAAATTGTCAGTTGGGAATTATTCATTGGTTGTAAATTGTTAATTGTACATTATAAATTGTATATTGTAAATTGTACATTGTACATTGTGAATTTGAAATGTAGCATTCTAAAGTATAAACTGAAAATTGAAAATTTTTAATTAGTAAATTGTGAAATAAAAATTGTAAATTGTCAATAGTATATTGTAGATTATTAATTGTATTTTGTGAATTTTACATTATATATTGTAAATTGAACATTTTTAATTCTAAAGTCTAAATTAAAAATTCTCAATTGTAAAGTGTGTATTGTAAATTTTTAATTGTAAATTTTATATTGAAAATTTTTTATTGAAAATTTGTAATTGTAAATTTTAAAATGTAAATTGTAAATCAGAAATTAGACATTTTTTATTGTAATTTATGCAGTGTAAAATTTGAATTTTAAATTGTACATAGTAATTTATAAATTTTAAATTTTAAACTGTATATTGTAGATGATAAATTTTATATTGTGAATTGTACATTGTATATTGTAAAATTAACATTTTGAATTCCAAAGTATACATTTGAAAATTGAAAATTGTAAATTATAAATTATAATTAGAAATGACACATTTTTTATTGTGAATTTCAACAGTATATTTAAAATTTTAAATTGTACATTTTAATTTATAAATTGTAAATTGTACACTTTAAATTGTAAATTTCAAATTGTAAATTTTAAATGATAAATTAAAAATTATACATTGTTCATTGTAAATTGTACATTGTGACGTTTACATTTTAAACTGTGCATTGTAATTTATTAATTGTAAATTTCAAATTGTATATTTTAAATCGCAAATTTTGGCCTAAAAATTATACATTTTGTATTGTAAATTTCACGTGGTAAGTTCTAAATTATAAATTGTATGTTGTAAATTGTACATTTTATAATGTCAAATAACATTTTTAATTATAAATTATAAATTGTAACTTTTGAATTGTAAATTATGAATTGCAAATTTCAAATTGTAAATTAAAAATTATACATGTTTCATTGTACATTGTAATTTAGAAATTGTGAACTGTAAATTGTAAATCATGGATTGTAAATACCAAATTGTAGATTCAAAATTAGCCATTTTGTGTGTAAATTGTAAATTAAAAATTATATATTTCTCACTGTAAATTTTACATTGCGAATTGTAAATTTCTAATTTTAAATTGTGAATATTGAATTGTAAATTTTAAATTGCAAATTTTTAATTGTAAAATTTAAATTGCAAATTTTGAATATTAATTTAATAATTATACATTGTTTATTGTAAACTGTACCTTGTGAAGTTTAAATTTTAAATTGTACATTGTAATTTATGAATTGTAAATTGTAAATTGTATATTATAAATTGCAAATTTTAACTTAAAAAATTAGCATTTTTTATTGTAAATTGTACTTTGTAAATTTTCAATTGTAAATTGTAATTTATAAATTTTAGACTGTAAATTGTAAATTGTGAATTGTAAATTTCAAATTGTGAATTCGAAATTATACATTTTTTATTATAAATTGTAAACTGTAAAGTTTAAAATTTAAATTGTGCATTTTAATTTATAAATTTTGAATTGTAAATTATAAATTGTGAATTTCAAATTGTAAATAGTACATTTTAAATTGTCAATCGTTAATTTAAAATTATACATTGTGTTTTGTCAATTATAAATTGCAAATGTAAAATTGTAAATTCTAAATTGTAAATTTTATATCGAAAAGTCTAAATTGTTATATTTAAATTGTAAATTTTGAATAGTTAATTGTATGGTTTGGATACACATTTTTTAACTTACAATTTAAATTTTTTAATTGTAAATTGTAAGTTCTGAATCATAAATTTTTAACTGTATATCGTAAATTGTAAACTGGTAATTGTAAATTGTACATTGTACATTGTATATTGTACATTGAAATTGAGCATTGTACATTGTAAATTTCAAATTGCGCATTCTTAATTAAAAATGCTAAATGTTTAGTTGCAAACATGGAATGGTAAATTTCACATTATACATTGTATTTTTTAAATTAATAATTGCAAATTGTAATTTTTAAACTCATGATAATCCATTTTAAATTGGAAATTGTAAATTTTATATTGTAAATCATAAGTTGCAAATCAAAAATTGTAATTTCTAAATTGTAAATTTTGAATTGTAAAGTCTAGAGAGTGAATTGTGAATTGTCAATTAAAAATTATACATATTTTATCATAAATTGTACATTGTAAATTGTGAATTGTACATCGTTAATTAAAATTGACAATTTTTAATTGCAAATTATTAATTGTGAAGTTCAAATTGTAAATTTTTAATTTTAAATAGTAGATTTTAAACTGTAAATTGTAAATTCAAAATTATACGTTGTATTTCGTAAATTATAAATTTCAAATTGTAAGTTTTAAACAGAGAATTATAAATTTCAAATTGCAAATCAAAAATTTTACATTGTAAATTATAAACTGCAATTCAAAAATTGTAATCCCTAAATTGTAAATCTTAAATTGTATATTCTAAATTGTAAATTTTAAATGGTGAATTTCAAATTGTAAATTGTAATTTTTAAATTATCAATTAAACTTTTGAATTGTAAATTTTAAATAAGGAATTGCAAATTCTAAATTTTAAATTGAAAATTATCCATTTTAAATTGTAAATTAAAGTCTATAATTGTAAGTTCTAAAATATGAATGGGAAATTCTACATTTAAAATTAAAAATTATACATACTAAATTGTGAATTGAAAATTTTAGATCGGAAATTGTAAATTATACATAAATTGCAAATCGTAAATTGTAAGTTCTAAATTTCAAATTGTAGAAGAAAAAATTTCAAGCTTAGTTTGAAGCAAGGAAAATCCGAATTTGTTTAAAGGCTACAGAAATTAAAATAATACTTACTTAATTGTACCATCTGTACCGAAAAATTAATGTACAGAGCAATGAAGATGAAAATGGTAATAATCCACTTCATGTTGAGACTAGTCGTTTAGATACACCAAGAAACACTGAGGGAATGCTACTACGTTTTGTAATTCCAACTATCAAACTATAAGACAAGGCGACAGTAAAAGTCTGAATTCATCCATTCAATTAATGTGTATATATGTAATGTTACACACATTTATTTATCTACATATATGATATATTTATATAACCTGGCCTTGAACTGCAGTTAGAATCTGAACTCCTATAGTTCAAAGGTTTCTACTTATCGTCTTTATTGACTCTTCTAAAACACTATACTATATTTTTGTCATATAGATATGTAGAAAAATATTATTGTTTACCCTCCCACCTTCTTCTAACCCTATTAATCTTCTCTTTTTATTCCTTTCAATGATTTCCCTTTCCCTTCTCTATCCCCTTTCTCCTCTCCCTAAGTCTCTTCTAACCATCCCTTTTTATTCCTCCTTTTTATTATTTCTCCCAATCATCCAACGTCCCATCTCCCTGTCCCTCATTTATGTTTCTCACTCCTCTACTCCACCCCCACCACCTCTATCTCTCTCTCTTATAACCATCCATTTTACTCCTCTTATTCATTAATTCTCCCTAACATTCAATGTCTCATTTCCCTGTCCCTTGTTCATGTTGTTTATTATTACACTACTTTTCTATTTATGCTCCTCATAGCCCATCACCTCCTTATATACACTCTTCTCACTTTTCTACTCCACCCCTCCACCCCTCCACCCCTGCATCGCGCGCTCTCTCTCTCTCTCTCTCTCTCTCTCTGATAACCATCTATTTCTTTCCTCTCATTTATTATTTTTCCCTAACATCCAACTTCTCATATACCTGTCCCTTATTTATGTTGTTTATTATCACAATATTCCTCTATTTCAGCCCTTCATAGCCCATCGCCTCCTCATATGCACCTTTCTCACTCCTCTACTCTACCCCTGCAACCTCTCTCCACCCCCTCTATCTCTCTCTTATAACCATCTATTTTATTCCTCTTATTTATTAATTCTCCCTAACATCCAACGTCTCATCTCCCTGTCCCTTATTTATGTTGTTTATTATTACACTTTTCCTCTATTTCTGCTCCTTATAGCCCATCGTCTCCTTGTATACACTTTTCTCACTCCTCTACTCGACCCTCTCCATCTCTCTCAGCCTCATCTCTCTCTCTCTCTTGTAACTATACATTTTATTTCTCTTATTTATAATTTCTCCCTAATATCCAACGTCTCATCTACCTGTCCCTTATTTATGTTGTTTATTATCACATCGTGCCTCTATTTCTGTCCTTGTTAACCTATTGCCTCCTTATATACACTTTTCTCACTCTTCGACTCCACCTTCACCACCTCTCTCAACCCCCCTCTCTCTCTTTCTCTCTTATAACCATCCATTTTATTTCTTTTATTCATTATTTCTCCTAATATCCAACGCATCATCTCCCTATCCCTCATTCATGTTGTTTATCATTACATTATTCCTCTATTTATGCTCCTTATAGCCCATCGCCTCATTGCATGCACTTTTTTCACTCCTCTACTTCACCCTCTCCATCTCTCTTCCCCCGATCTCTCTCTCTCTCTCTCTGATAACTATCTATTTTATTTCTCTTATTTATTATTTCTCCCTAATATCCAACGTCTCATCCCCTGTCCCTTATTTATGTTGTTGATTATCACACCATGCCTCTATATCTGTCCTTCATAGCCCATTGCCTCCTTATATACACTTTCCTCACTCCTCTACTCTACCCCCTCCACTTCTCTCCACCCCCTCTTTCTCTCTCTTTCTCTCTTATAACTATTCATTTTATTCCTTCAATTTATTATTTCTCCCTAACATCCAACGTCTTATCTCCCTGTCCCTTATTCATGTTGTTCATTATTACACCATTATAGCTCCTTATAGCCCATCGCCTCCTTGTATACACTTTTCTCACTCCTCTACTCCACCCTCTCCATCTCTCTCCACCTCATCTCTCTCTCTTATAACTATCCATTTTATTTCCCTTATTTATTATTTCTCCCTAATATTCTATGTCTCATCTCCCTGTCCCTTATTTATGTTGTTTATTATCACACCATGCCTCTATTTCTGTTCTTCTTAGCCCATTGCCTTCTTATATACACTTTTCTCACTCCTCTACTCCACCCCCTCCACCTGTATGAACCCCATCTCTCTCTTTTTTAACCATCTATTTTTTTCTCTTATTTATTATCTTTTCCCAACATCCAACATCTAATCTCCCTGATCCTTATTCATGTTGTTTATTATCATACCATGCCTCTCCTTCTGCCCATCATAGCCCATCGTCTCCTTATATACACTTTTCTCACTCCTCTACTACACCCTCTCCACCTCGTTCCACCCCCCTCTCTCTCTCTCTTTTATTTTATAACCATCCATTTTAATCCTCTCATTTATTATTTCTCCCTAAAATCCAACGTCTCATCTCCCTGTCCCTTATTTGTGTTATTTATTATTACCTCATTTCACCATTTCTGCTCTTATAGGCCATCGCCTCTTTATATACACTTTTCTCACTCCTTCACTCCAACCCCACCACCTGTCTCCACCCCCTCTATCTCTCTGTTATAATTATCCATTTTATTCCTTTTATTAAATATTTCTTCCTAACATCCAACGTCTTATCTCCCTGTCCCTCATTCATGTTGTTTATCCTATATACCTATCTACCCTTCACCTATATACCCATCCACACATCACTACTTTACCACCGAGCAATTCACGCCTATCTCGAAAGGGAAACGGCTTAATGCTATAATAATAATAATATATGTATCCATTCATCCAACTTCGCCCAGAAGTTTAATGCTTGAAGCACATTTTCTAAAAAAAATTTTGACCAGTAGATAAAAAAACATGAACATAAAATAATTTAAACATATATAAAAATGTTGCATGTAGAATTTCATTACACTGAAATCCTTTTTGAACTCAATCGACATTCCACTCAAAGAGAGTTAACTATGGCTCAGATCTTAATAGGTCGGTAGACAGTCAATCCATTCACCACAAAATCAGATCAGCAGATAATGGATTTATAATGTTTTCCACTCTTTTAGATATCACTAAGTTGGTTTTTATAAAATTCAGACTCGCTTCATATTTTATCCAATGTGGCCTCATTTCAAGATCATGTAACTTTTAAAGTATATAGCTATAGCTATATATATATATATGTGTATAATGTTAAACGATTAAAAAAATCGAATAATTTCTGCGTTTCACCATTTAAATGTTTAACCTGTAGAAAAGCTTATTCGGTTAAACTTTCCATTGTTTTCAACTTTTTCTTCTACCTAACATAACTTCACATATTAGAGTTTTTCAAGTTAATCTTAAAATTAATCAAAATCAAAATAAAATCAATGTGGATACTACATTAAATTCAACTTGAAGCGCTTAAAATTTTTCACAATTCCATAAAAAATATTACAATTAAAAAAAAATAGATGAATATTGATCCAAATAGTTCAATTTCCAACTAACAATATAAAATTTCAACCACAAAGATTAATCTTCTACAAAAAAATATAATTTTCTACCAAATGTGTAAATTTTCAACTAGTGAAAATTATTATTCAACCAAAAATCAGATACTTAAACTTTAAGTAAATAAATTAACTTTGAACCAAAAAAGAACAAAAATTTTTTGCAATATAGTAAAATCCTCAACCAATACCGATTGCTTTTTATTGAACAATTGTATTTTTAACAAAAAAATATGACATTTCAAACCAAATAGTTTGATTTGTCATAAAAAATATCAATCTTCAACTAAAATGATAAATTTAAACTAAAAAATTCAATTTCTGTAAGGCAGTTCAACTTTACACCCATTTGTTAAATTCTTAACTAAAAAAGATTCAACAAAAAATGAAATGGTTACATTAAAAAAAATAATAATAATAATTTCCAACGTAAAATAGGAGAAATTTTTGACACAGTAGGTTAATTAAATTTTATCCGGTTTTTTCAACTTTAAACCTGGTAGTTGAATTTTTACATAAAAAAAATTTTTCAACAAAAAATGGAATATTTACATTATTAACCAGAAAAATTGATTTAAAAATAAAAAAAATAAGCAATTTTCAACACAGTAGATGAATTTCCAACAAAAGAGATGAATTTTAAACTATAATGATAAAATCTTTAACCAAACAAAATCTATTTTTAACAAAACAGTTCAAAATTCAAACAAGTAGTTGAATTTCCAAGTAAAAAAGATAAATTTCAAATTAAAAATAGAATAGTTAAATATATAAAGAAATAGAATAAAAAGAATTGTTCAAACAAAAAAATTAATTTTCAACAAGCCATGTAATAGTTGATATTTGTATACAAAAAAACGTTTAACTTCCAAGCATAATTTGTAACCAAAGAAGATGCCAATTCTACCAAAAGAGTTGAATTCTCAACCAAGAAGAATAATTTTCTGCGAAAAAAGTAAAATTTTTCGCAAAATACATATATTTTCGAATATACAAAAATTATTGCTTACACAAAAATCAGATATTTAAATTTTCAGTTATAAAAATTAATTTTTAACCAAAAAAGAACAAGTTTTCGACAAAATAGTCAAGTTCTCAGCCAAATCCAATTAATATCAATAAATCAGTTGCGTTTTTAACCAAAAAATATGAAATTTTCAACATAAGAAATAAATTTTTATAACGAAAAGACGAATTTTCAACTAGAAAAGATCAATTTTCAACAAAGAAGATTAATTTTCCACTGAAAAAGTCTAATTTTCCACAAACTGTATGAATTTTAAAACAAATAGTTTAATTAAAAAAGATAAATTTGCAACAAAAATTGGAATAGTTACCTACATTTCCAACCACAAAGATTAATTTTAAAACAAAAAAAGAAGGAATTTTCAAAGCAATAGTTAAATTTTCAAAAAAGAGATGTACTTTTAACAAAGATGGTGAATCTTCAACCAAAAAAATCCTTTTGTAAGAAATTGGTGAAAAATTCAACGGCGAGTAGTGGAATTTTTAACTAAAAAACAGAACTTTCGAACCAAAAATAGAATAGTTAAATTTTCAACTAAATAATTTATTTTCAACAAACAATGTAATAGTTGATATTTCTAAAAAAAGACAAATTTGAAATAGAGAACAGTTGAATTCAACCAGAGAATGACAATTCTACCCTAAATAGAAATAGAATAGTTAAGTTTTCAATTTAAAAAAAAACAATTTAACGAAATAGTCAAATTTTTAACCAAACAGACGAATTTTCAACTAAGAAGATTAAGTTTCTATATAAAAAAAAAATTTTCACAAAAAATGGTATAGTTCAATTTTCAGTCAAAGAAGTGAATTTTTAAATAAAATTATGCATCTTCAACCACCAACATTATTTTTTAACCGAATAATTGAATTTTTACCTGAAAATTTTAATTTTCTTTGAAAAAAATTCAAATTTTGACCAAAACACATGAATTTTCAACTAAAAAAAAATCAAATTTCAACCACAAATAAAATACTTAAATTGACATTTGGAGAAAGGAGTTTTTAACAAAGTAGTAGAATTTTCAATCAAACAGATGAATTTTTATCGAAAAAGATGAAGTTTCAACTAATGAGACTACTTATTTAAGAAAGAAAAAGAATTTTGAACAAAATAGTTGAATTTTCACTTGAAACAGATTTTTAGATAAAAAAATGAATTTTTAATTAAAAACCCAAGATTAATTTCCTATCAATAAAGATTAATTTCTAAAAAAATACAGGAATTTCCCAACAGTATTTTAATTCTTAAAGATATTTTAAAAATAATAGTTAAATTTTTAACCAAAGAAATGAATTTTCAACCAAAAATATAATAGCTCAATTTTTAGTCGAAGGAGTGAATGTTTATCTGAAATTATGAATCTTTAGCCAAAAAATGAATTTTTAACCGAATAATTGAATATTCAACCCAAAAGATTAATTTTCAACCGGTAGACATAAATTTTCATAAAAATACAAGAATTTGCAACTAAAAAAGACAAATAGAATCCTTAAATTTTCAGTTAGAAAAATAACTTTTCAATAAAAGAAAGGAATTTTTAACAAAATAGGTTATTTTTGAACAACAAAAAAAGAATTTTCAACAAAATAGTTAAATTTTTTACAAAACAGATGAGTTTTTATTCAAAAAGAAGAAGCTTTAACAAGTGAGACTACTTTTCTACCCAAAAACGAGTTTTGAACAAAATAGATTGATATTGATAGAAAAAGATAAATTTTCACACGAGAAGATTAAATTTCTATTAAAAAAATATAAATTTTCAACAAAAAATAGTATAGTTCAATTTTCAGTCAAAGAAGTGAATGTTTAACTAACCAAAAAGATAATAGAATAATTAAATTTACAATTGGAGAGAGGAATTTTCAAGAAAATAGTTAAATTTCAATAAAATAGATGATTTTTTATCCATAAAGATGAACTTTCAAGTAATTGCTTCCTCATAGAGGGAGGTTTGTTATGACCTAAATTTTCAAATATATTTTCTTGACATATTTCGGTATAATTCGACCCCGGGAGCTCGAAAATAATTTTTTGTTTTAATTTCCGTGAGCTTGTATGTCTGATAGTATTTTGAGCTAGATCGACCATTTAGAAGTAGCTTTTTCTTGCATTTAGAGATTTGAAAATAAAAATTTTACCTTGCTTATATGAGAAAAACTTTTTTTATATTCAAAATGCAAGAATACGATTTGTAGCGTATTTGTTCGCGTCTCTGAGACGCATCGATCGACCTATTGTTGAAATTTTTATGACCTACCAATACCGATTTATGAAGTTTCAAAAAATGGTTTATTCTGTTCATATGAGAGAAACCTTTTTGATATTCAAAATACGACAAAATTATATTCAGTTTATTTTATTCGCGTCCTTGAAACGCATCGATTGACCTATTGATGAACCTTTTATGACCCACCAGTACCTATTTACTAATTTAAAGATAAATGGTTTATTCTGTTTATATGAAACATTTTTTTTATATTCAAAATATAACAATATTACATGTGGAGTATTTGCTCGCGATCTTGAAACGCATCGATTGACCAATTGATGAACCCTTTATGACCCACCATTACCGATTTATGAATTAAAAAAAAAAGGTCCATTCTGTTTATACGAGAAAAACTTCTTTGATATTCAAAGGACGACAATATTAGATGTAGAGTATGTTCACGTCCTTGAGACGCATCGATTAACCTATTGATGAACCTTTTATGACCCACCGGTACCGATTTATGAAGTTTAAAAAAAATGATTTATTCTGTTTATATGAAACAAACTTTTTTGATATTCAAAGAACGACAATATTACATGCAGAGTATTTGTTCGCTTCCTTGAGACGAATCGATTGACGTATTGATAAACCTTTTATGATCCGCAAGTATCTATTTATGAATTTAAAAAATGTTTTATTCTGCTTATATGGAAAAAAGCTTGGTTGATATTCAAAAGACGACAATATTGCACGTAGAGTATTTGTTTGCGTTCTTGAGACGCATTGATTGACCTATTGTTGAACCTTTTATGACCGACCAGTACCGATTTATGAAGTTTCCAAAAAATGTGTGTATTCTGTTTATATGAGAAAAACTTTGTTCATATTTGGAGTACTACAGTACTATATTTGCCATGCTTGTTTGCGTCTTCGAGACACGTCGAATGACCTATTGACGATCCTTCTATAACCTCCTGTGATCTAGCAATACCGGTTTATAAATTGAAAAATATTTTGTTTATTTTGTCGATATAAGGAAAACTTTTTTAATATTGGGAATATAACTATAATGTATATCATATATTTGTTCGGGTATTCGAGACGCGTGGATTGATCTATTGACGAACTTGCGAAGACCATTATTGATTAGTCAATAGCTACTCAGAAAGTTTAAAGAAAAGTTACATGGTTTCTATGAGGTTTTAATTTGAAATATAAAACCACAGTAGGTCAAAATGTTGTTCATTGTAACAGAACACATCAATTGACATTTAGGTGAGCCCTTTGATTTTTTGAAAATAAAATATACCAGAAAAATACAGAAAGTATCCATTTTTTCATTTGTTAGGGAAAACCTCCCTTTATGAGGAACCAAATTTACTTGATACTTATGGGAAAGAAAAATGCTCAAAAAAAGAGCACAAATAAATACACGCATAGTGAATACGTCAATCGTACTTCGCAGCCGTATTATACTACTTATTTACAAAAAAAATAATTTTAAACAAAATAGTAAAATTTTTAACCAAACAAATGAATTTTCATCCAAAAAGAAGAAGTTTAACTCATTAGATTACTTTTCTATGAAAAAAGACGAGTTTCAAACAAAATAGATTGATATTGATAAAAAAAAATTTCTACCAATAAGATAAATTTTCAACCAAGAAGATTAATTTTCTACAAAATAAAGGAATTTACAACCAATTAGTTGAATTTTCAACTGAGGAAGATAAGTTTTCAACGAAACATGGAATAGTTAAATTTTCAGTCAAACCTATAAATTATTGGAATTGTTCAAACAGTTAACCAATCAAGCGTGGAGCACTGGAACGAATCCATTTACACTCTGGAAATTCTGTCAGAAATAAAAAAAAATTGCGTAATTTTTTGAAAGTTATTTAGGTGCGCAGTCGGTAAATGGCGAGAGTATAGACAGGTGAAGAAACTCGAGAATGTAAGTACGTGCGTGTACTTAAGCATATTTGATAGAAAAAAGCCGTTTATGGATGGCTTTATATCGCGCTCTTCGACCCCGAGGCTCGCGTGGTACCCGATGAAAATTAATCTATTTCAGATAACACGGACCGTACATACGGTAATATGTGTCCGAGCTTATAGGTGGGAAGAGAAAAATTACACCTCGCCAGGAAAGTCTCGGGGACGCTGGGAAAGTTATAACAAGTCGCAAGAAACGAGATTAGCGGCTTTTAATACATTTTTATTTGCGAACTTATTTAAAATGTCCATATCTTTTTTATTTTAAACAAAAAAAATTACTTCTTTACCATTAAAGATGACTTTTTAACGAAATACTTGAATTTTCAACCTAAAAAGATGAATTCTCAACAAAAAAGTGTAATAAATAATTTGACATTAATGGTTTTTGTCTACTGGTCTCAAATATATATATTTTGAATATTGATTTTTATTTCTAAATTGTAAAAAAATTGCTCTCAACCTCCGCTGGGATCCGAATCCAAGTCTTTTAAATTGCCGGTCTGATGTTCTTACACACTACAAAATCTTACAAAATTAAATATTAAAATTCCTTGAAATTTCGTTAAATTCTATAAAATCCTCAGGAATCTATCACAGATTTTTGGAATCCTTTAAAATCTTTAGGAATCCTTTAAAAATCATAGAAATCCTTTAAAATTTCTTGAAGATTCAAATCTTTGGGAATCTTTCACAGTCTCTTGAAAACTTCAAAACCCTTTGAAATCTTTGGAAATCCTTTAAAATCTTTCATTAAAATTCTTTGAAATCCCTCAAAAGCCTTTAAAATCCTTGGGACTTTTTCACAATCTTTTGAAAATTTTCAAAATGCTTTGAAATCTTTGGAAAACTCTTGAAAGCCATTAAAATCTTGTAAAATCTCTCAACATTAACATCTTTTAGAAATTCTTGAAAACAATTAATATTCTTTGAAATTCCGTAAAATCCTTTGAAATGTTTGGAAATCCTGTATATATTCATGGAAATTCCTTAAAATCCTTTAAGGTCGAGAAGACTTTGACATCTTTAAGAATCCCTTAAAATCCTTCAGAATCTCTTGAACCAAAGTTTCAGAAATATTCAATAGTTTCACAATTATATTATATTCAATTTGAATTTGATTTTTAATCCAAATAGTTGAATCATCAACTCAAAAGATCAATTTTCATTCAAGAAGATTAATTTTCTACGGAAAAAAAAAACGAATTTTAAATAAAATGGTAGAATTTTTAATCGAATAGTTACATTTTCAACCGAAGAGATGAATTTTCAACTAACATTTTGAATCTTCAACAAAAAAATGAATTAAAAAAAAAATTGAATCTTGAACCAAAACATATTAATTTTCAAATCTGTAGCTTCAAATCAGTTTAAATGTTCACCAAATTTCAAACAGTGATTTCATTCTAGCTATGAATCTGTTATTTTCACTGATAAATTAGTCAGTTTTACTGATTTATCACTAAAAATAGGCGATTCATAGCTAGAGTTCAGTCTCTAATTAATATTAGATTATTAGTAAAAAAATTTACTGACTTAAATTTGTAAAGAACGAAACAGTTGCATTTTTTACTAAAAAAATTTAATTTCTACCAAAAGAGCAATATCAAACAAAATAGTTGATTTTTTAACCAAAAACGATTTTTCCACAAAACAGTTAAATTTTTGAACCGAAAATATGAATTTTCACCAAAAAAGTAAATTTTCAAGCAAATAGTTCAATTTTTCAGTAAAATAGTTGAATACTCAACCATAAAAGATTAATTTTCAGACCAACAGTTTACTTTTCAGCAAAAAAAAAAAAATGTTATATGCAAAAACATGAATTTTCTACAAATAAATTAAAATTTCAACAAAGTAGTTAAACTTTCAACCAAGTATTCAACTTTCTACCAGCTAGTTAAATTTCCAACAATTAAAGATAACTTCCCAACGAAAAATGTAATAGTTGATACTTCAAACAAAAAAGATTTTTATTTTAAATAAAAAACAGTTGAGTTTATTTAAAAAATACGAATTATCATCAAAATAGTTGAATGCTCAACCAAAACAGATTAGTTTTCAACCAAATAGTTGAATTTTTAACCAAGAGATGAATTTTCAAACCAAAAAGGCGAATTCTCTACAAAACAGATGAATTTTTAACCCTAATTATGATTTTTCAACCAAGAAATTTTTTTTTAATGGAATAGTTAAATTTTCAGCAAAACAGATGAATATTCAACAATTACGGTGAGACGAGATTAATTTTTATTTTAAGATCATAAAGATAATAAAGATCATAAGATCATAAGATAATTGCAATTTTCCGAAATTAAGATATAAAAATCATTGCTAAAAAAATATTGATTTTATACCAGTAGTCAAAAACAATTATCATCAAATTATTTAATACATCTTATCTAGTTAAAACCATAACATCAGAAAATTAAAAAAAGGGTAAGAGTTGATATTTGAATAAGAAAAGACGAAATTTCATTTTTTTTTAAATTAATTTTGAAACCAAAAAGATGAATTTTCAAGAAATAAAGATTTTTCAGTCATGAAAGATACAAAAATTTATCTAAATAGTTGAAACTTCAAGCTAAAGACGAATTTTATGTACAAAAATTGCATTTTTATCCAGAAAATATGAATTTTCGTTCAAAAAATTATTTTTAAGAAAATAGTTGAATTTGCAACCAAATAGATAAACCTTCATTAAAAAAATAATTTTGCTACAAAGTAATTCAACTGTTAACGACACAGTGGAATTTTCAATTGAAAAATATCAATTTTTAACAGAATAGTTAAACTTTTAACCAGAGAGATGATTTTTATCTAAAAAAATATAAATCTTCAACAACAAAAATGATTTCTTAACAAAATGGTTCAATCAAATTTTGTAAACAAAATAGTTAAATCCTTAAGCAAAGAAGATTAATTTTCAGCAAAACAGCTGCATTTTTATCCAAGAAAGATGAAATTTCTACTAAATCAGATGAATTTTTAAATCAAATACATAAATTTAAAAAAAGAATAGTTGAATTTTCATCCATAAAAGATTTCAGTTTGAATTTTCAACACGAAAATATAAGTTTTTAATAAAAAGTAAATTTTCTATTGAAATACTGGAATTCTCATCCTAAAAAACGATTTTTGAACTAAAAACGAGGTCTATTTAACATCAGGTAACATAAGCTAACATAACAAAAAATCGTTGAAAATTACGAATCTTGATGATGATTTTGGTTTAAAAATGCGAATGATTGTACATTAAAATCCTTCTAAAAAAATTAATTTCGACAAAAAAAATACTGATATAAAAAATGTATAATGTTTACAATAATTTTTACAAAAATCAGAAGCTTTAATTTTTAATTATTAATTTTAAGAAATTTCAATTCAAGATATAAAACAACTGCAAGTAATGAAAATTCAAACATGTTTTCAACAACAATGATTTCGAGATTTTGCTAGGCATATCATTGTACCAATTTCTTTTAGAAAGGATATTTTCTTAAATTTCTGCAGAATTTTTTTCCCCTAATCTGCCATTTTATTTTTCAAAAGAAAATTTTTTTCGGTTAACTCTAGATTCTCTGAAAATTGGCCTATTAGATTTTGAAATGAATTTAAATTTAATAAAAAATGTTTTCTTTCGAAATAATTTCCAAAAAATAGCTGTATTTGATCAAAAATTTATTGAAAAGAAATCTAATGTGCTAAAGTTTTACAATTAATATTATAACCTAAAAAATGAACAATCCTTAATTAAAAGTGCATTATTTTGGACAATTCGGTAAGAGATAAGATATCAGAATATCGACTACTAACAAAAAAATATATATTATAAATAAATAAATAAACATAATATTATTAGGATTACCAAGAATAAAAATATACATTTTTTTCAAAAAAAAAAAAAACTTAATGTTTTGTGTTCATAATACGTGTATTAAAGAACAGCTTAAAATTTAAACTGCTCGTTTTTAATTTTCAAAGACCAATTTTAAAACACGGTATATCAAAATTAGAGTTGGTCAAAAATTAATATTAGAACAGGAAGAAAAATAAATTAAACAAAGAACTTAATGGAAGTTACACCTATGTAAGAAAAGTGATGTTTATCATATTTTATTAAGTTTATTCTACTGAAAACATAAAAAAAAGTATCTAAAAACAGTGCCTTGGGCATGTCGCCAATTTCGAAATATACGTAATTATGGAAGTTGATTTATTTTATTATATAGGGTTAGTTCGGGTAGACAGAAGGGGTTGGGATCTCCAGCAAAGTGTACTTCCTGGTTTTAATGGTAGTAAATCTGTTTGTATTTCGTGTATTTCAGAACGGCATCAGAACTTCGAATTTCATTGTTTTCCAACCCCAGGGTTAAATTTTTTTAGAAACAGTTTATTTGACAAATGGCAGGATTCAGGAAAGCTAACATAGTCTATTTCCACCGAACTTCATTTCAGACTGTTGGAATAGTCTACAATTTCAAGTGATAATGTATCATGACTTTTGGGGATGATTTATTTTATTCAAGAGTGGTTCGAGAAGGTAAGAGTTAAATTCTCCTGGAATTTGCCACTATTTTTTTTGTATTTAAAATTTGTTTGTATTTTAATTCTCCAACCTGTTGCATTTTCTTCAAAAAGTGCAATCATCAACCAAAAATGGAACAGTTGAATTTTCGATAAAGAAAATTAATTTTGAAGACGGAGAAAAACTAATTTTGAAGACGGAGAAAAACTAATTTTTAACAAAAAAATTGAATTTCAAACTAAAAAAAGAATAACAATAAAAAAAAACGAAATTTGAACAAAATAATCATATTTTTAACCCTAAAGATGATTTTTCAATTAAAATGATAACTCATTAACAAAAAGAATGAATTTAAAAAAAATCTATTTAACTTTGTACCAAGTAGCTTAGTTTGAGAAAAAATAATTTTCCGCTATGAAGGTTAATTTTCTACCACAAAAGATAAATTTTCGACCAAATAGTTGAATTTCCATCTAAAAAAGATTTATTTTTAACTAAACAGAAGAATTTTCAACTAAAGTGATGAATTATTAACCGAAATAATAAATATTTATCAAAGCAGTTCAACTTTCAACCTACCTTAGTTTAATTTGGAAAAAAATTAATTTTACGCCAAAAAATTAAGATTTTACCAAAAAAAAAAAAAAAAAAGAACTTTTGACGTACAAAAGATGAATCCTCAACCAAATAGTTGAATATGCAACTGGGAAAAATCAATTTTCAACCAACAAGAGAAAAGTTAAATTTTCTATCAACATAATTAAAATATCATTCTCAACAATAAATGTAATAGTTTATATTTGAACATGAAAACATTTTAATTTTGAATAAAAAACAGCTCATATTTCAGAAAATATTTTAAATTAAAATATAAACATTTTAA
The DNA here is from genome assembly GCA_011634705.1 of Andricus grossulariae. Taxonomy (NCBI): domain Eukaryota; kingdom Metazoa; phylum Arthropoda; class Insecta; order Hymenoptera; family Cynipidae; genus Andricus; species Andricus grossulariae. The sequence goes on along the minus strand of JAABKJ010007545.1, from coordinate 220,607,122 downwards.
TTTAACCAAAAAGATGAATTTTTTTTTAGGAAAAATTTATTTTCTACCAATAAAGACGAATTTTCAACAAAATAGATAAAGTTTCATACAAATGGATGAATTTTCAATAAAAAATGTTCCATTTTCAACCAGAATTTGAATAATTTTATTTTCAACAAAATTTTTAACTTCAACAAAAAAAAACGATTTTTCAACAGAGTAGTTATATTATCAACCACAGAAGTAAGTTTTAAACTGAAATAATGAATTATTACCAAGAAAACTGATTTGAAAAAAGGAGTTTAACTTTTAACCAAGTTGATGAATTTTCAACCAACAAATCTGAATTATCAATGAAATAATTGAATACTTAACTAAAGAATCGAATTTTTATTTTAAAAATATCACTTTTCAACACCAAATGAAATAGCTTGATTTTCAATGTACAAATTTAATTTCCAACAGAAAAAAAAACAATTTCGAATCAAATAGTTTAATTTCAACCAAACAGATAAATTTTCAATCAGAAGAATATACCATTGCTCAAAAAAAAAAATTCATTTTTAACAAAGTATTTCGAATTTGAATCAAGTAGTTGAATTTTTAATTTATTTTTATTTGTTAATATTATTATTTATTTTTATCAATTTAGTTTTAATACAAAAAATATGAATTTAAAAAAAATAGTTGATATTTCTGCACAAAAATATTTTTATTTTAAATAAAAACTGTCGAATTTAACCAAAAAGATGAATTTTAAACCAAAATTATTTATTTTCTACCAATAAGACAAATTTATCTAATCAGTGACGTCCACTAACCGAATCAGTAATTTTGAATGATCTAAGCAGATTTATTTTTGAAGATGTAATCAGTAACTTTAACTTTAATTAAATCAGTCATTTAGATTGATTTAATCCGCAACTTTCAATGTGCTAATAAGTAATGTATGTATAATTTAAATCATTTATTAAAATGTAGGAATTCAATTAAGAATTTTAATTTACAAATAATGTTACCATTTTGTTATAGCAGACAAAGAAGCCACTTCCATTGACTGAAAATCAGTCACTCCGATTGGCTAATTGATTCAGTTAGCAATATTGATTCATCTGCTAAAACGGCTGTTTTGTCAGTAGGAATTACTGACCTTTCAGTCAAAGCATGCTTGATCAATTTTTTCTTTCAAATTTTGACTGATATCAATTTAGAGTGCAGTATTCCTAATTTCGAGAAAGTTTTTCTTATATACACAGAAAAAACTATTTTTATGTTATTATTATGTCATTGAACTATGTCTCTTTCGGGGAAAGCGTGACTCATCGGTGTTCCGCAACACTGTTCTGACCCAGGTTGCTGATCAATCTCTCTAGCAAGCATCCCACGCAAGGAGCTTCACAAAATCACCACGTAAAGCTCTCCGCGCGGGCCAATTAGTATCCAAAGTCTTTTTCAAACATCATAAATCGGTATTAGTAGGTCCTGAAAGATTCCAAGAAAGGTTCATCGATGCGTCTCGAAGATGCTAAAACATAACGGTGGCCTTCAAAAGAATTAAATGCTATTTTCAGGTACCCCATAGTTATGAACAGGAGATTATTTTGAATGCTTCTGGGGAACCATTTTTGATGAAAATAAAATATTTCCCTGAACGGATTTTTTTTGCCTGGGAAAACCTATTCGAAATATCAAAAAGCAGTAAAATACTATTTTTAAGTTAATAAGACCATATAATTACTTTTACATAAAGGAGTTATATGTAAATAGGAATTACTAACAAAAAGCTGATCAATACATAAACAAACAAAACGATTTTTTAAAAATCTAAATGAATATATTTATGAATATTTCATCAAAAAGTTCGAATACATAATGTTCACGTTTGAATATTAATTTCTTATAAAAACTATAGTAAGTATAATAGACATAATATTTTAATTTTATTGTGGAATACAAAATGTGTAATATACAATGTACAATAATATATAATAATATTATTATTATATCATTAGGCCGTTTCCCTTTCGGGGTAGGCGTGAATTGCTCGGTTGGGAAGTAGTGATGTTTGGATGGGTATATAGGTATAGGGTAGATAGGTATATAGGTTCAAGATATAGATATTTTAAATTGATCTAGAATTCTTATGTTACTTATTTAAATAACACGTTCATTCCGCAACACTGCTCCGACCCAGGCTGCTGATCAATCTCTCTAGCAATCACCCCACGTGGATCACTACTTTACCACCGAGCAATTCACGCCTACCCCGAAAGGGAAACGGCTTAATGATATAATAATAATAATAAAATGAATATATGGGTGATGGACAAAAAGTTGACCAATTTAAATCGCTTAAATCAAAGCACAATTGAGTAAAGTTTCAAAATCTTAGACGACTTCGTTTAGATATTATAAATAAAACTGTATGCAAAATATCTTGTCATGCACCTGTCCCAAATTAAAAATTAAAAATTAAAAATGTTAAATAATATTAACACCTTCTTTTAAATATTTGAAATTCACGTACAAGAGAAAAATCAAGAGTGAAGTTCAATATTTTAGAGTTAAGGATTTGAAAAATCACTTCAAAATCTGTCCCACAGGTATTTTTTCTTGTCACGCTGCATTGCTATTTTAGGGTAAAACTCGAAAATAATTATTCAGACTATTTATAATGCACGATAAAATTGTTAATTTTATACTTACGAAGATTTTAGTATTGCATAGTGCATACCCAGTGGGCACGAAATTTAATTGGACGTACATGTCAAAAGACGTTATTTGAACGTTTCAAAAACTGTTCTAAGTCAGACCAAATAATGTTCTGAAAACGTTTTATGTTCCAAATATGTCCTTAAAAAGTCTCTGGAACATTGTATGTTTAAGAAACGTTATTTGGACTGATTTAGGACGTTTTTGAGCCGTTCTGATGATGTTCTTTAACGTTTGTGCCCACTGGGTAGGTGTAGCATTCAAAAATATTAATTATATTAAATTTCATTCAAATTTTAAGACAGCAATAAAATTTGCACTAGTTCATAAATATCTTCTTACAAAATTGACAATATGACCTCGAAATTAACTTCAGCCTGGTTCATTTTAACAAGAATATCGATAGCTTTGAATATATTTTAGAGAAAAAATCTTAACTCTCTGTCAACATTGAAAGAACTTATGTAATCATCGATAAACAGGCAGTGTCATACTCGTGATTGGTAGTGTAGTTTTGATTATAATTTATTACTTCAGTCTATGATTGAGGATAAGTTTGGCACGTGTAAATAAATAATTGCCCAATTACAAAAAGATATCTTTAAATTGGTCAGGCAAAAAAGTGTGGTTGGGGAAAAACCAGGAATTTCAAATTGGCTGATAACTAAACACTCTAATTTATCAAATGCTTAATGTTATAATATGAAATTTCCTTTCGGCATAAATTTTATTGAAAATACTATATAAATTTTGAAATAATGCTGAGAAAATTGGTAGAAAAGATGAAATGATCAAAACTTGGCTTGAAAAGAATTGTATAAAAATATCAGTTTTCTGATTTTCTCTGAAAAAATTGAAATATTTTATTGAAAATGTTATCATTAGGTTATTTTAAACTTGCATAGTTTGTTTTGCCGAAGGGAGTTTCAGATATAATACAATAGATTACCTCACATATTATAACGAAAATAAACGTAAATTTCTTTTTTTTTATATAAAAATTGATTTTCAAAACTCCTAAACTTTAACTAAATAATTATTCGAAATAAGGAAGTATGTCAAATGATTTAAATTTAAAAAAGAGCGATTAACCTAATATTTAACAAAATTAACCAATTAATTGTACATCTCCGAAAATTATAATAATTTCTGTTAGTTATGTTAAAATGAATGAATTCATTTCAATTAAGTGTGAATACACTACACAACAATTTAAACATTAAAACAGCGTTTGAAGCACGTATTTCTTATCCTTTTTCTACAAAATATGAGCGCATTGAGAATTTTCAAGAATAAGTAAATGACTCACTATGCGAATTATACCAGGTGTTTTTTTTTAATCTTGACACGTCAAAATATCTCAAGAAATAGACATCCTACGAAAAAAATGTCATTGTCATTGCAGCGCCATCTGTCGCGAATCGAAAAAAAATTCGAACAAAGCTTACGTATTTTTACATGGAGAATCTGAATCTGTGATACAAAATAGAGGTTCCTATTTGAAATTTTAAAAGTTGAGCATGGGGTAAATTTTTGTGGAGTCGCTTTTCCCTCACGAAAATAAAAAGTTTTTTTTACAGACAGTTTTTTCGTAGGATGCGTATTTCTTGAGATATGTTGATGTCTCAAGATAAAAAGCACCCGGTATATTATGAACTCCCTATCTAAAATATTTTTAGATTACAAATTCGACTTTATGAAAAATTTGCTTCTAAGAAAGTTGAAAAGATTTCATATAATCACTATGTCTATCCATTTTTTAATTTAAACTTTCTTTCAATCCAATGAAAACAATTTTCTTCTACTCAAACATAACTTTTTTTTTGTTATGTTTGGATTGATACAGTTATAGGTTATTACCAAACTTGTAAAATGTTAAGTAATAAGGAATAAGGATGCGCTTTTGAGCCATTCTCGAGAAAAAATACTTTAAATAATACCTTCTCTGGTGCGAATATAAAAAATCCACGCACGTATACAGACCGCGCTGCGAGAGTCTTTCAACTTTTGGTTAGATCAGGCGGTAGGGCTTCGAGTTTTCAACTGCATAGTTCTGACACGATTCCTGCTTCTGGCATTTTTTTTCATTTTGTTTTTTATTGCAATTTACTATTCAATTTATTTAAATCAAGCCAAAATATTAATTTTCAACCATTTTTTCATACGAATAAGCGGGGTTGTCAACTTTTACCACTTTTACTCCAAGGAAATATTTTTGATAGAAAATTCTCATTTTCATTCATTCAGTCAAACATTGATATTTTGCTTATTATTAGTTTCATATGATTTAAAAATAAAATATAAAACCATAGTATACTAAGAAAGAAAAAATTGATTTCAATAACTTTAATAGTCACCTGCGATAAAAAACGTAAAAAAAATGGTAAAAAATGCCAGTTGGAACACGAAGAGTCTTCAGAACATTATTGGGCCTGACATACGACAGTTTTTGAAACGTTCAAAAAATTCTTTCGATTTGTACGTCCAAGAAACGTTTTTAGGACGTTCCAATTACGTTCTTAAATTTCGTACACATTGGGAAGGTTCTCCTGAAAGCATTGCCGTATTTCAACAAGAACTTTAAAAGGTTTTTGGTTTAAGTAGAAAGTTTATAGAGTGTTGAACTTTTTTTAAATATGATTTTTATTTGTGACTCCGCGGTTGCTGGTACCGTTAGGTACAGAACTGCGAATCAATACGGAACAGTTCGCGACCTGTTTGTTTGCGTCATCAAATTTCCAGAATAATGGAAAACTCTTTTTTACGAACTTTCATATAAGAATAATAAAGCTCTTGTAAAAAGATTATGCTTTTTAAAAAATCTAGGAAGATTCTATTGAATCTTTCATAACTCAAAATAATTTTCTATCATGCAAAGTAGATAATAGAGCTCAAACTCTCTTTTAATATTCTCTATTGCATTAAAGCCTATTGGAAAATGTTTAAAATCAAAAACGAATTTTGAAAATTTGATGTACTCAAAATCATTTTTAATTAATGCTAAAAAGTAATAGTTCATAAAAGTAATGCTTGCGGAATTGTGGAGAATAGTTGAAACATATTTGATGTAATTTCGTGCCCACTGGGTTAGCATAATGCAAGTTTGGTAATTAAATATTACTGGGATGTGAAAAAATTTAGTAGATATAAACGGACTTTTCTTATTCAACTAATAATTCAAACAAATTGTAAGCGTACATCAATTTTTAAAAAGTAAGTCGAGAAGGAAGGTTCATCCAAGTTCTTAAAAATTGAATACATTTTCTCAGAAGTATAAGTTCTAGTGGTAATATGGAGGTAAATGCGTACTATTTTCGGGGGGGGGGGATAGGTAAAATCTTACTGTTTCTTATAAATTAACAAAGTAGTTCAACTTCCCAGTGGGCAAGAAATTTAAGAACGTAACTGGAACGTCCTAAAAACGGTTCTTGGACGTACAAGTCAAAAGACATTATTGGAACGTTTCCTAAATTGCCCTAAGTTAGACCAAATAATGTTCTAAAAACTTTTCATGTTCCAAATACGTCCTTAAAACGTCTCTGGAACATTGTATGTTTAAGAAACGTTATTTGGACTGACTAAGGACGTTTTTGAGCCGTTCTAATGATGTTATTTAACGTTTGTGCCCACTGTGTTCCAACCAGGTAGTTGAATGTTCAAAAAAAGACGAATTCTCCACAAAAAAGGTAATAGTTGATATTTTAAACCAGGAAAATTTTCATTTTTAATCAAAAACACTTCAATTGAATCAAAAAGTATCAATTTCTAACAAAATAGTTGAATCCTCAACCAACACAGATTAATTTTCAATCAGTTGCATTTTTATCCAAAAAAGATTAACTTCCTACCAGAAGAGATGAATTTTCAATTAAAAAATACGAGTTTTTAAACAAGAAGATTAAGTTTCTATCAGAAAAGACGAATTTTTAACAAAATACATACATTTTTAACCAAATAGTTGAATTTTCAACAAAATTGTTGAATTTTCAAGCCAAAAAATGAACTTTCTATAAAGCAATTGAATTTTTAACCCGAGAATATGAATTTCCAACAAAAAAGTTAATTTGCAACAAATCAGTTGAATTTCCAACAAAATAGTTCAACTTTCAGTAAAAAACTACCCCCTGCCCCAAGTAGAATTTTCAACTAAAATTATAAATATTCAACCAAACAAATAAACTTTTAAGAAAGTAGTTCAACTTTTAACAAAGAAGTTGAATTTTCAACCTAAAGAGATGAATTTGCAACGAAAACTGTAATAGTTGATATTTCAACAAAAATAGTTTAATTTTGTACCAAACAATTAAATGTTATAACAGATTGGTTAATTTTCAAGCCAAATGGACTAATTTTCTACAAAACAGTTGAATTTTCAATTCGAGAACATAAATTTTCTACAAAACAGTTAATTTACAAACAGTCACTTGAATTTTCAACTAAATAGTTCAATTTTAAATAAAACACTAATTTTATAACAAAGAAAAACATTTTTCAACTAAAATTATGAATCTTCAACCAAAAAAATAAACTTGTAAGAAAGTAGTTCAACTTTCAACAAAGAAGTTGAATTTTCAACGAAATGTAATAGTTGATATTTCAACAAAAAATATTTTAATTTAAAATAACTAGCTGCGAATTCGATCTTGGGTGTTTCCACTTTGTTTGCACTCACAATTTGCTCATTTGATGAGCACTTTACTTCCTCATTATGATTAATTAGCAAATATATTTTCTTCCTCGTACAGTAGAAGTCAAATTAAGCAAAGACAAATTAGTTCAATCAAAACGTCTCGAATCAAGGAGCCCTTTCTATTCTCTGATATGAATTTTGAATTATGTTAAAAAAAAGTTTTTATGTAAAAAACAGATTTTTCAAATTATGTAAATGACCATAACTTCCTTACTCTTCAATACAGTGTATAATATTATAGGTCAATCGATTCGTCTAGAATCATCGAATCTTTTTTATTCTTACATCAACTTTAAATTATGTGAATCAGAAAATTTTTACTATAAAAATCGATTTTTCAAATAATATAAATGAACATAACGTCCTTACTCATTAATGAAATGTATTAATATTATAGGTCAATCAATTCGTCTCGAGTCAAGGAATCTTTTATATTCTTGCATCAACTTTGAATTATGTTAATGAACACACATATATCCGGGAAATTGTTTAAAACATGGTATTAGACATTTTTTAATTGAGGAGCGTTCAATTAAATGAATAATTTTTTGTTCGAAAATGTTACCATTATAAACACAGAAAAAAAGTGAATTTTTGTTGCGGGTAAGTTTCAAGTGGATAAAGTTGAATTTTTTTGCATCGAAACAAAGCAAGATTCAAGAGAGTTGACATTGTAACCATTTCCCATGTGGTGGATGTATCTTAACCAGTGAAGGTAATTTTTGTTGCAGGTAAAGAATACTCTGAAATCGCTGTAAAGATTACATTCTGTTTTTTCTGTGAAGCTTCCTCTATGAGGAAGCAAAAAACACTTGGATTTAAACAACAAAAACGATTTTTTAACAAAATACATAGATTTTTCAACAAAAAAAAAGAACTTTCAACCAAAAATAGTTGCATTTTATTATTGGGTTCTATTAATTCAGTTCACATTCAAGTGGAAAAATAAGAAAAAGGGAAATGACTGTGAAGTCTGCGATAAATAAAAAGGAATTTTGATCATTTATAGATTAAAGAATAACATGTTAAATAAACATTGAAGTTAATTTGTATAATACCTAAACAATTTAATGACTCTATTGTGCACTATTTACACTGTTATTGATCCCTAAATTGAGTCCGAGGCCTTCGATACGTAATCGATAAATGGAGGTGTAGATATGGATGTTGTAGGCAGAATATTGTTACAGATACTTCTATTTACTGTTTTTGAATGGTTTTTACATACAACCCAGCGAATTCGCACGACTCAGGGAATGATTATATAACGATGAACAATAGAATAAAGCGGGAGGCCGGATGTTGTATAACGGTTAGTCAGCCAAGAGGAACGACGAGAGCAGCAAACCGTAAACGCTACGACCGTTCCACCTCCCCTGGCCCACAATTCAAAACTAAGTCGTCAAAAACTGCAAATTAAATCCTCAAAATCCACCATGACTCTCCCAAAATTGCAGATCTAATCACAAAAATCCCCAATTCTCAAAAAGTTCAGAGCGACCAAGGCAAACCGGGAAATGACCGGGCATTTTTTAAGACCGGCAAGCTTTTAAATTCTTAGTTGAAGAACACATCCAATCACAGGGTGGCCCGTTGGCCACTAGACTGGGAATTTGTTAAGACTGAGAAAAAATCGGGACTTTTATTTAATTCTCAATAAAAAAACACTCATAATAAGACGCACTTAATGGTAAAAAATATCTGTAAAAATATTTTATCTAACTCTTTCCCCTTTAATTATTTTGCTAAAAATTGAAATATTTCGTTAGAAATACATCCTTTTGATCAATTCAACTGTTTTCTAAAAATTTAGGGTATTTGGCTTGAAAATTATATTATTTGGTTAAAAATTGACCTATTTTGTTTGAAATTCGTCTCTTTTTATGTAAAGTTCAACTATTTTGTTGTAAATACAACTTTTTGGTTGAAATTTTTGTTTATTTGACCATTTGGTTGAAAGTTTGTATTTTGTAGGTTGAAAATTCAATCATCTGGTTAAAAATTTATCTTTTTTGGCAGAATCCTGTTAAAAAAAAATTCAACTGTCTTCTAAAAAATCAGAGTTTCGACTTGGAAATTACACTATTTGATAAAAAATTGAACTATTTTGTTAAAGTTTCTTCTCTTTAGATGTCAAGTTTAACAATTTGGTTGTAAAATGGAACTTTTTGCTTGACAAATTTTTTTTTTTAATGTGACTATTTGGTTGACATTTTGTCTTTTGTAGGTGGAAAATTCAATCATTTTTGGTTGAAAATCTAGCTTTTTTGGTGGAAAAGTCGACAGTTTTGTGGAACATTCGTCGTTTTTATAGTAAATTCGTTCTTTTTGATTGAAAATTCATCTTTTATGGTAGAAAATTAACACTTTTTGGTTGAATATTATTTTTTAACTATTTGGTTGAAAATTTGTCTGTTCCTATTGAAAGTTCAACTACATGTTTGTAAATGCAATTGATGAATTGAAAATTATTATTTTTTAACATTCAACTATTTGGTTGAAAAATCATCTTTCTTATTTGAAAATTTACCCTTTGAGGATGATAATTCAACTGTTCTAAAAAATTTGTCCTTTTGGCTTAAAAAATTCAACTATTTGGCTGAGAATGCAACTGTTTTTGGTTGAACTTGAATCTTTCTGCTTTCTCATAGAGGAAGCTTTGTAATGGTAACATTTTCCAAAAATTTTTAATTCATTTAATAAAACCTTCCTCAATTTAAAAATGTCTAATACAATGTTCTAAGCAATTGTCCGGATGTGTGTGTGGATGTCACACTTTTTTGTGAACACGATAACTTGAAAACGGTTACAGATAAATTGATGAAATTTGGAGGGCGTTTTTTACCACTTAATATTTTAGAAATCGGTTTTTTATAGTAAAACTTTTTTCATTAACATATTTCAAAGTTGATGCAAGAATATAAAAGATTCCTTGGTTTGAGACGAATCGCTTGACCTCTAATATTGATATATTTTATTGAAGAGTAAGGAAGCTATGGTAGAGCATACTATTTGAAAACACGGTTTTTTTTAGTAAAACTTTTTTCACTAAGATCATTCAAAGTTGATACAAGGATAAAAAAGATTCCTTGGTTCGAGACGAATCGATTGACCTATAATATAATATTAATACATTTTATTAAAGAGTAAGGAAGTTATCGTCATTTGTATTATATATAAAATCGATTTTTATAGTAAACATGTTTTCATTCTCATAATTTAGAGTTGATGTGAGAATAGAAAAGATTTGTTGATTCGAGACGAATCGATTGACTTATAATATTGATACATTTTATTGAACAGTAAGGGAGTTATGGTAATGCTAATTATTTGAAAAAACGGGTTTTTATAGTAAAATTTGTATAATTAACATAATTAAAAATTTATTTTGAATTTGTGTCCAAAATTCGTCTTTTTCGTTGAATTCCACTGTTTTTATTAAAAAATTCAAATAATTTTTGTTTAAAAATTCAACCTCTTGGTTAAAAGTCAATTTTTTTAATTGAAACTTAAATTAACTTAGCATAAAGCTGGCAAAGGGATAGGGTGCTATCGAATTTCCCTCTTCCCTTTTCCAGATCGAAAAATTACTTCATTTTAAATACAATATTTTATTTGTCTATTTTGTCATTGTGTTTTAAAATTTTTTTATATTATTTTGGCATTTTGTATTTTTTGTAAATTTCTGTTCTTAAATTGATCAAAATGAAAAGTCTGGTTTGTCTATTATTTAAAAAGCCACAAATGCCACCTCTATGAGAAAGCAAATACATTGGCTAACGGGAAGCAAAGTGCTCGTGAAATGAGCACTCGAGATAGAATTCACAGCTAGTTTGTTTAAAAATTCAACCATTTGGTTGAAAACTTAACTATTTGGTTAGAAATTTAGTTAATTTATTAAAAATGCGACTATTTACTTAAACATTAAACTTTTAACTTGAAAATTGAACTCTTGTTAAAAATTTGTCTTTGCGTTGAAAATTCAACTATTTTGTGGAAAATCTAATACATTTCGATTTGAAATCTTAGGAATTTAAAGCATTTAATATTGAATTCAATATGGTACCTATATATTATTTTTATTTAAAAGAATTTATTCTCCTATTTTCATGAAAATCATGCTATTTTTCCCCTGTTTTGAGAGCAATATTTGGACTTTTTTAATGAAAATTTAGAAGAGTTCAGTGTTTGCTGCTTTTATTTTCAGTTTACTCTTGATTATTTGATTATTTCAAATGAAAAAATCTTCAGCTTAATCTTCTCGTTTGAAATTGTACAATTTTAAGTACTTTAAATTTCAACGTTTTGAGAAGCTATGGTTTTAAAAAACTGGACAATTTTTTTATAAAAATGTTCTAAATCGAATAATTTAAACATTTATAATTGCATTATTTCAAATTGATACAGTTAAAGGAAAACATTTTTCTAATTTATTAGTTGTAAAATGAAATGTCCTTAAAAAGGAACAATTTCTAATTGAAGATTCTCAAAACGTAACTATTTAAAAATTAATAATATTTGAGTATTTGGAATATTTTTATTTTGAACACTTTACAGATTTAATAGTTCAGTTTTAAATATGTCGCCAATTATATAATTAACATTTTTTTAATTGATAGTTTTGAAATAAATTTGAAAATATTAGTTTTTGTCTCTTATGTTTTAAACGTGCAACCCGAAACGTTACAAATTAAAAAAATGGAGAGCTGTTTTTAATTACTGTTTATTAATAAACTTATATGCCCGAAAGAAAATATAGTTCAAACAGTGAGTTTCATGTGTCATACAAAATTGAAACATCTTGTAGAATTTTGTGGTTAGTAAGAAATACGGAGAAATTATATAAGCTCATATCCCAGGTTTGGCAAAGTATGAAATATAGAAACAAGTTCTGCTATTAATTCCACTAATTTTTAGTTTAATTTAATCTTTATAATTTTAAGGTAAACCGTGAAATCAATTTTAAATTTTCAATATCTGTCAAAATTATTCCTATTTCATTAGCGCTATATTCAGACTTTCAAAATTTTGATTTTAGCAATATAATATCATTTTTATATAATGGTTCAAAAAATGATGCTTCAAATCCCTATACTTGAAAGATGTTGACAATATGGTTGGTTTAGCTATACATTTTTTACCGTGTAGCATTAAATTAGACAATTTTCACTTTTTATGCAGTTTTCATATTTCATATTGCACAATGATCAGGAAGGATTTTGAAAATGACCGGGAATTTATTTAGGTTTAACTGGCAATCCTAAATAAATATATGTTTCATGTAACATATGCTCTGCAGGATTTCATATCAAGATTTTTATATTTCGATGTAATATAAATTGAGTGAGTTTTTGTAGGTAGTTTGCCAATGGCTTTAAATATTCGAAGGCCGAATGCCGGCTTTTACGCGCAAAGAAAAATGATCTTGAAAATTTGTTTCGCGTCAGTCATACGAATGAGTTCACTAGAATTTCCTTAGCGAATAGTCAATCGATTAATCCCGATCTGAGATTACTTATCAGTGTCGCTTCAAATTACAATGAAAAACCGCTTGTTATCAATAAAAATTCAGGTCATTAGAATTTGAAATAGTATATACATGCCTAATTGAATAAGTAAGTTTTACTGAGTATATGTGCATATAACAGTATGTAAATCGCAGATGAGTAAATGCATTAAGGGTGATAAGAGTTGAATGAAAGACTTTCATATCACTTTTTAAAATAAGAGTTGATTAATCACGATCTTCGGACATGAGCTCAGGTGTTACCGCCTTTTCGCATCAAAGAATAGATTAATTCACTTTTCACTGTCGGATCTGGCGATATACGTCCTCTGCGACACGAATGTATAATGCAATTTTAGCCTTCGAAGTAGAATGGACAAATACAGGGTCTGTAATGGTGATAACCCGAGGTCGCAAAAAATCATTTTTTGTTAATACCAAGTCGGCAAAATCTCTTAGTTCCTGGTAATAACATCGAAAACTCACCAACTTTACAATTTTATTATTGATTACCGACACGTGCCTACAGTTAAAAGACTTCGGCTGAAATTGCACCTTTTTTACTGCCACTGAATACGGAATTCAAGGAATTTTCACTCTGCAACAACAGACAATTATCTCCGCAAATATTCGCCTGTAAAAACTCTTGCAAAAGATACAATTTTGGCTAGACATTCGTTTCGTAAGTTTCGTAACTTAAAGTGCATTTTTTACTGTCATAATTGCGATGGGTGGATTGTAGATTGTTTCAGATTATTTTTTTCAACTATAATGAATTTAATATTCATGCATCGCTAACTATCGAAAGTATGACTCGTTTCGTTACGCTTCAGCAGACCAAAGATGAAAGTGTTCTAACGACATGTTACGTGTGTGATATTTGAAGTAGGTGTACCTTGATCTCAATTGAAAATATTTTCAATTTTTTTCAATGAATTTAATTAGAGTAAACTTGGCTCTATTATTATCCTTGTAAAAATAGATAATTCGAAAACTAACTTTGTAGAAAGTGTGCTGCGGAATCTGCAGACACAGAACATTTTTTTCATTATTAGGGTGATTATCATCGGGATTGTTTTTTTTTCTTCTCATAATTACATACTCGCGCAATATACGTAACAATAGTTTCACTTGCATCACTGTGCTTCTGTGAAGTATGATTCATCGCGAAATATTATGGAGGCTCACGAGTCTTGAACATAGTATTCTTGCGTCTCGTTGTTACTCTTTCGGCGGAAAGTGCAACCTCCACTTATATATTTACGCGCGTTATTTGTGAGAGTCACGCCACCTGTTTCGACGCGTATTATGTTGCGAGCTTCTTCCAATGTTTTTAAGTGGATGAGACCCAAAGAAAATATTTAATTTAAAAAAAATAGCAATATATTCATATTTTTATAATAATTATAAGAATCAGGAGTGTGCAAATAGCTAAAAAATTCGAGTTGGGCCGGTTTTTGTTGAGCCGAGGTCGAACTGGCTCGAACTGTTTCCAAAGAGTAAAAATTAGACAATTTTTATCCGAATGGCCTAAATTTGATCAAACCTCAAATTCAATAAACTGGACGATTTCACTGAGATTCAATACTGTAAGTTTTTTCAGAATAAAAAATGTGACATATTTTATCCAGTGGCACAAACTTTGGTAAAAATTAAAAAAACTGGCTGATATGAAACTCAGAACTGTTTTTCGGGTTTCTCATAATAGGTTGCCCAAACTTTTGGAAAATTCAATAAATTAGCAGATTTATTAAACATTTAGAACTGGGTTTTTTTTTCGTGCTTCTGCTTATTAATTTGAGGTCACAATTAAATTATTTTCACGAGACCTAGAACTAAGAGTTTCTTCGGGTTCTGAGGTCAAAATGAAAATTTTTTGAAGTTTCTTATGTATATGGTCCCAATTTTTGGAAAATAAAAAAATGACGGATTTCTAGGAGATTCAATACTTGTGATATTATTTTGGGTTTCTGATCACAAATCGGAGGACTAAAAATCGACTTTTTTATCCAAATGGTTCAGATTTTTGAAAAATTATAAATACTTCCTGATTTGTATTTGACTCAATACTGGAGGGGGCTTTAGGTTTCTTATCACAATTTTTTTGAAAATTACAAAACTGGCTGATTTCCATTAAACTCAGAACTATGGGATTTTCGGGTTTCTGTTCACAAATTTGAGGTCCTTATAGATTTAATTTTATTAAAATATGAGATACTCTGTTTTAAAATAACATTTTACGTAATTATAGTGTTGCTAGTGAATGTGTGATCCTCTTTTGTTGGTAGAAATGTATTTTAATGTTCAGCAGTCTAGTGGTAGCGCGTGCGGTTTAAATTTAGTCGTTTAGGGTTCGCTTCTCGGTGTTAGTGAATTCTCTGAGAAATAAAGTAAATACATAAAGAGAAGAATCAGAGAATGTTGTGCAGTAGCTAATGAGTGGACAATGGATAACATGAATAATTTTAACTCCAAAATACACACGGCCCTATTATTTATGGCTAGTTTCAGTCAAATTTAGAACTTCTTTTTATCTATTTCTCTCTGCTTTCAAAGTTAACTCTACTCGCGTAAAAGCGTACGAATATATTTGAGCGTGGTGACAGGTGCTATTACAGCATTTCTATTCAGCGTGGTAACGTGAAAGAGAATACCTGACATCTTATTATACCGGTAATATACGCCTACTCTTATTTACGAGTGGTTGTTGACGCGACAGATGTATAAAATGAGATGAGATTACGCCCCATAATTAAAAGCTCGTTTGCGTAATAATTAAAGATACCCTTCAGTCTCTTAAATCCCACATGAATTATCCCTCCCTGGTTTTCTGCTTTGCAAAATGTTTAAAAATGTATGATCTAACGAGAGTCGAAGTTTTCTGTGAGTAAAAGCTGCTTTTGAAGTAAATAATCTCATAGTTTTTTTTTTATTATACCAATAAGCCGTTTCCCTTTCGGGGTAGGCGTGAATTGCTCGATTGGAAAGTAGTAATGTGTGGATGGGTATATAGGTATAAAAATGATCTGAATGTATGAAAAACATCTGCTTTTATTTCTTGCCCTTTTGATTCAACTACGAGTAAGCGAAAAAATGTAATAGATTCACACATGTTAATTTCTCAAATGATTTAATAGAATTTAAGGAAAATCAAATAAAAAAAGATTTAAAATTAAAACAAAGAAAAGTTAAAAAAAAATACAAAGTTTTCATCTTAACAGAAATATTAACGTAGATGAGCCGTATATGAGAGCATCTGCATGAATATAAATTTACAAAAATTATTCTATTTTATTTATCATCGTTATTGCTTATAAAATTAGAATGAATGTATTCACTTCTGTTTGAGTACACTGAATTTATAAGCTTTTGATTGCTTTCGAATATTCTTGACGATAAACATTAAATGTTGATAAAAAAATGAAATATAGGAAACTGACATTCTGACTTTTCCCTGACCAATTTTTCATTTTCCCTGACCGTTCTCCATTTTTCTTCTAGGTAAAAGAAGAATCTTGCATTTAGGAGATTAATAATATTGAATCAAAAAAAGTCTTTTTCTAAACTCATTTTAAACACTTTTATATATAGAATTTCATAAAGACTACGCAAAATGTAATAATTGATATGTTCACTAAAAAAATTATTTTAATTTTCAATGAAAATCAAAACAGACTAATTTTCTAACCAAAAAGAGGAATTTTCAACAGGAGAGTTCTTTATCAAGAAAGATTTTTCAGTCAATAAGGAATAAAATCTCATCCAAAACATTGAATTTTCAAACCAAAAAGGCGAGTTTTCAACAAAATACATGAATTTTCAACTAAAAAAAAAAAGAATTTTCAACCAAAAGAAGAACGAATTTATAACAAAATAGTTTAACTTTCAACCAAAGAAATAAGGTTTTGGCCAAAAATAGAATACCTAGTCAAATTTCCAGAAAAGCAATTAATTTTCAGAAGAATTTTAAAACCTTCTTAAGAAATAGTTAAATTTTTAGAGGAATAGTTGAATTTTCAATCCTGAAGATTATTTTTCTACCAAAAGAGACAAATTTTCGACGAAATAGTTGAATTTTCACCTAAAACGAAGAAATTTGCAGCTTAAAATAGAATTTTTTTCACAAAATACATGAATTTGTGAACCAAATATTTTTATGTCTACAATACTTTTTAACCTAATAGTTTAATTCTCAATCAACGAAATGAATTTTCAACCAAAAGGATGAATTATTCTCTAAGAAAATTAATATTCTATCTCCAAAGTTCAATTTTCAGTAAAATACTGGCATTTTCAACCAAATAGTTGAATTTTCAACTGAAGAAGATAAATTTTCAACCAAACATGGAATAAGTAAATTGACAGATAAACAAATTAATTCTCAACAAAAAATAATAATTTGTTACAAAATGATAAAATTTTGGAAAATGATTAAATAGGTGAATGCGTTTTTTAACGCAGTATGCGAATATCCTCTTACTTCAGCCATACCTGTAACGGTTTCTGAGATATTCTCAAACAACGAAAAAAAAATTCTTTTTTAAAAATTCATCTTTATGGTTGAAAATTCAACTACTTGGATAAGTGGTAAACTCTTCTTTTAAAGCATTCATTTGACTATTCTTGAAAATTCATGTTTTTTAGTTGAAAATTCGTTGTTGTAGATTCATAATTCTAGTCCAAATTTTCTCTCTTTGGTTAAAAATTCAAATATTATGCTGAAAATTCGCCTTTTTCGTTGACTGATATTCAAAGTTTGAAAAAGGTCTTCTGATTACGAATATCTTGTTGATGTTTTCGAAATTCTGGTCAGTTTCTGTTGAAACAATTTCTCAAACGATTTTATTGTTTTTCAACAAACATTTTTTATAAAATCATTCTATTGTTCAGAAAAATTGAACACTTTTCGTTGTGTATATTGAGGTTGTATCTCCTGAAAGCAAAAAATTGTTTAAAAATTGTTACCTTCAAGAGTAAAATCGTCTAGACATTTCATTTGTTTAAAAAAATGATTCAGGCCAACCAGTATCATAATTTTCCCTGAAGCTGTTGCAAAACCAATACCTATTGTTGATAGCATTCTTTATTCTCCACAAAACTCCCTTTCTTTATTTTTTATAACAATTTTCATAAATTAAAACTCTCAATGATCAGAATTAATTGATTTTTTTTATTAATCTATGTTCAAACAATGCGAAGGTAGTGTTTTTAAATTGGTGACAGGCTACATCATGTTTAGAATTTCACAATATCATCTTCTTGTTTCAAGAGAGATGAGAATGATACACCATCACGTTATTCTATTAAACTTTTTTATTTTTCGCGTTTTCCATTTTTTCATTTGGGCCACCCCAATATACAGTCCTAAATATTTTTTTCTACCAATTATTATTATTTATTAATCTCCGGTATATTATAAAACTGTTTATTCTCGTTATATTTGCTCGCACGGCAAACCAACAAATACAAGTTTTCAAGAAATTGGTCGAATCCTCATCCAAAACAAACTAATTTTCAAACCAAGAATTTTCACTTAAAAATTTAATTTCTTAGTAAAAAAAAAGGAATTTACGAAAAGATAGTTTAATTTTCAACCAATTGAATTTTTGACTAAAGTGATGAATCTTCAACCGGAAAGATGAATCGTTAACTAAGTAGTGGAATTTGTAACCAAAAATATAAGGATTCGACGCAAAAAGACAAATTTTCAACAAAATACATGAATATTTTCAACTAAAAAAGATCAATCAAACACAAAAGATTATTTTTGAAGGAAACAGCCAAATTTTCAACAAAATAAACTATCAACAGAAAATTTGTGTGCATTTCCTTTGACCGTTTGGATATTCATACATTACCTTCAAGACAATTATCTGTGCAGAAACTAAATCTTCACATTTTAAAGAAGAATCAATTGAAAGATTAGAAAATTTCGCGCAGAATCGAGTTGAAACTATTTTAATGAACAAGTCAAAAAATATTTAGCTTCGAAGTAAAAAGTTTTTTTTAGCTAAATGATGATTTTGAAATCTTAAGTTAAACGCTGTTCCAAACCTAAAAAAGGGTTACTAAACATTTGAACAAATCATAAAATCAAAAGTAAATCCTGCTCTTTAAATATAAATTTAATCATCATGAATTAGATTAGAACCAATTTCAAAATCCCTTTTAACGTCCAACACTCTAGTCAATGAATAGAATTCCTGAAAACAAAACAAGAATCCAACAATAAAATTTGGACAATCACCACAAAATGCTTCTATTGTAATTCCTAACAATAACTAAAAATTTGTTTCTTGGACAAAAATAAAAAAGAGGAAAGAAAAAAGGAGAAGGCAACCAAACAATCCTTTTCCTTCTCTTTTTTATTCCTTTTGTCTTTTTTATTTTTATTACTATCAAATCATGATAAGAATGTATTAGTAATATTCAGCAACGTTTCGATGCTCACACAGCACCCTTATCAAGGTAAGAAAAATTAGAACAGGTGGGAACAAGGACGAAACAACGACGCTATCTCTTTGATACCTGAGAACTAAGTGTGGGTCAAAAGGAAAATCCTTTATAAACAAACAAGAAATAAGAGAAAGTCGAGACTCATGAAAACCTATTGCTAGATGTAATCAATCTTACTAGAATAACTTTCCTCTAATTTATCCAAATCAGTTATCAAATAATTAGACAACTAATTTTGTTTTCTAATATAAAGCATTTCCATGAATTCTTTCTTTCTCTCATTACTTTCACAATGTAGAATTTGAACATTATCCCAGACAAACTCATGGTCAAGATCAACAAACCCTCTCGTATATCTAGCAAGAACACTCTTATAACAACGTCCCAAACGAACATCACTTTTGTGTTTCTCCATCAAATTATTAAGAAGTCTGCCAGTCTGCCTCACGTAAGTCATCTCACATATCTTGCAAGCAATCTTGTAAACACCACCACATTTTTCAAATATATCTAAAGGATCTTTACAAAAAATCATTATTGAATCCATTTCAAATGGAATACGGAAAATAGTATGAATATTGAATTTTTTCAACATAAAATCAATAATTTTTGAAAATTGACCAAAAAATAGAAAAACAAAAGTATTAATAGAACTCTAGTCCCTCAATTCCTTCTGATTATCTGTAGATAAAATGTTACTTTGTTTGTTTTTGACTTGTTTAATACTAATTGTGATATTTTGCTCAATCAACTTTTGTGGATAATGATTCAGAGAAAGAATATTCCTAATAGTATTCAAATTCTCTTCGTGAAATTAAATATGGGACAAACCTAGAGCTCTGTCAACTAAGTTTTTGATTACTGAAATTTTGTTTTGAAAAGGATGAGCCGACAAGAAATTTATAAGTCTAGTTGAATATGTAGGTTTCCTATACCAATTGGTAATAATATAACCATGCTGACCTTCAATTACTTCTATGTCCAAAACGCTGATTTGATTATTTTTCTCTATTTCATCGGTAAATTGAAGTTTGTGGTGAAAACTGTTCAAAGCATCAATAACTGCCTGAAAATTTGCCAGATGAACATAATAAGGTGTCATCAACATACCGAAAGTAAAATGGCAAAACAAAATCTAGCTTCTTGAAGACTCAAAGTCTCAAAGACTCCATTACAACTTCAAAATACAATATTAAAAATAGCTGGGAATTCCAAAGATTATTATTCAAAAAACTGTTTCTGATGACCATGTAATGATTTCTTTGGATGTTGTTTCAATGTCTTCAAGTATACCCCTTGAATTAGTTGGAGAGGCAATTTTAAATGAACAGTTATGGAAGATTTGGAGGTCTTTGCTTTCAAGAAGCTAGATTTTTTTTTGCCTTTTTACTTTCGGTATGTTGATGACACCTTATTATGTGTTCCTCTAGCAAAGTTTCAGGCAGTTATTGATGCTTTTAATGGTTTTCATCCAAAACCTAAATTTACCCATGAAATAGAGAAAAATAATAAAATCACATTTTTGGACATAGAAGTAATTAAAGGTTAGGATGTTAATGTTATTACCAACTGGTATAGGAAATGTATATATTCAGGTAGAATTTTAAATTTCTTTTCGGCTCATCCTATTCAAAACAAAATTGCACAAAGAGAATTTGAATATTTTTAGGAATATCCTTTTTCTTAATCATTGCCCAAAAAAGTCAATTGAGCAATATATCACAATTAGAATCAAACGAATGAAAAAAAAACAAAGTAACATTTTATCTACAGATAATCAGAAGGAATTGAGAGAATGTATTTCTTTTAATACACTTGTTCTTCCTTTTATTGGTCAAATTTCGAAAACTATTGAATTTATGTTGAAAAAAATTAATATTCATACTATTTTTTGTGTACCATTTAAAACGGATTCAATAATCACTTTTTTTAAAGATCCTTTAGATAAATTTGAAAAAGATGGTTTTGTTTACAAGATCACTTGCAATATATGTGAGATAACTTACGTGGGACAGACTTGCAGACTTCTTAATAATAGGATGGAGGAACACAAAAGTGATGTTCGTTTGGGACGTTGTTATAAGAGTGTTCTTGCTAGACATATGAGAGGGTTTGTTGATGTCAACCATGACTTTGTCTGGAATAATGTTACTTTTTTCCAAAGAAACAATTTTAGTTTTGTTTTTGGGAATTGCAATAGAAGGATTTCGTGGTGGTTGCGTAAATTTGATCGTTGGATTCTTGTTTTATTCTCAGGAATTCTATACATTGACATGAGTGTTCGATGTTGAATGGGATTTTGAATTTGATTTTTATCTAACTTAAAATTCTTAAATCGCATGTTTTCATCACCATTCTAGGAGGAAATTGCTAAAAACAATAATAACTTGTTTAACCAATTCACTTTAGCATTTAATTATCAGTGTAAAGTAGTATTTTGAGCATCAGAAACAATTTTAATCTAAAAAACCGCAAAAAATCACAATTAGCGCCAAAAACTCGCAAACCCCATTTTTTCACTTCAAGGGTTTTTTAAAACCCTATAACACAGACTTATAGTGGTGATATTTGAAAAGAAATATGTTATTCGTATTCCAGGGCTAATGATGAAGAGAAATGTTGAGTTTCAACTGGATTCAGCTAATATTGAGAATTTTGAATGAAATATACAGAAACGTATCTTTTCTTTTAGGAAATACTTGTTAAACTTCATGGAGCTTGCGGTGCCCCTAAATATTTGAACACATTTCTGGGCGTTATTCATAATAATTCGAATAAAAATTTCTTAAACCACCCTAATGAACATGGTTGCGAATCGCCTGGAAAGGAAAACTGCTGCAAGCAAAAATATTTGAATTTACA
The DNA here is from genome assembly GCA_011634705.1 of Andricus grossulariae. Taxonomy (NCBI): domain Eukaryota; kingdom Metazoa; phylum Arthropoda; class Insecta; order Hymenoptera; family Cynipidae; genus Andricus; species Andricus grossulariae. Next base: position 220,584,917 of record JAABKJ010007545.1, on the reverse strand, counting down.
AGACCAACTTCACACTCTTTAGAGTGTATGTGTTTAGCACGGAGTAATAATAAGGAGACTGATCATGCTGTACAAAGCGCCTCGAGTCGGGGAAAGAATGCTATCATTTGGATAATTATATACCGAGTGGAAGGGGGTACAAATTTTGTGATTTTCGTCGATATTGCCTATTTTTGCGAGTTTTAATTCTCCAATTGGGTAATAGGAAAATTTCTTCCAGTACATTTATCATAGGTTTTTGTATGCCCTCTCCATTGATCAGAAACATTTTTTGAAACAAATAATATATGGTGTTCAAAAATGAAAGCCAAAAACGAATTTGATTTCTTTTTGGTAGAAGTAGTTGACGCGGGAGGGGGGGCGTGATGGAAGGTATTTGGGAGAGAGTAGGGAATATGATAGAAGAGCATGTCGGAGAGCGTAGGAATGAAAAGGAGGAGAGGGCGTATAGTGAAAGGATGAGGTGAATGGAGATGAGAATGGAGAGAAGAGAGAAGGCAGAGAGGAGAAACAATATTGTGATAAGAGGGTTGAAGCTGAAGTGCGGTGAAGAAAGGGAGGGCGTGGAAGCGCTGCTACAGAGCATAGGGTGTGTTGAAGGGATGGTGGTAAAAGTTGAGCAGGAGGGGAGGAAGGAGAAGGAAGGGCCAGTTGTGGAGTTGGAGAGTTGGAAAGAAAAGTTGAGCTCAATGCGAAATAAGAATAGCATAAAGGATAAGGGAGTTTTCATCAAACACGATTGGACGAGAAAGGAAAGGGATGTGCAGAGAATGCTGCACGATAGGGCTAGGAGAGAGAGAGAGAGAGAGGAGTGAAGGGAGATCGGTGAAGGTAGGATATCAGGGAATAAGAATAGATGAGAAAATGTGGGTGTGGGACGAGGAGGAAGAGGTGTTGAAGGAAGTGCAGGGGAAATTGTTTTGTAGGTAGTAGGGGGGTAAGGGTAATGCAGGGTAGAGGAGTAGTGAAGGTACTCTACTGGAACGTAGCAGGGATAATGAAGAAGGATGAGGAGTTCTAAAGTTATATTCAAGAGTTAGATGTTTTGGGGCTGGTAGAAACGTGGGTAAAAAGAAAGGAATGGGATAGAATGGAGCCAAAGCTGCCAAGGGGGTTAAAACTCCAGAAAGCGTACAGAGTGAAGAAGAAAGGAAAAGCTAGTGGGGGAATCATTACGGGTGTTAGAGAAGGATTAGAGGAAGTAGTTCACGTAGAGGAAGAAAGGGAGGAAGTGCAAATGAAAGAAGCAAAGATAAGAGGGGTAACGTGTAAGTTTGCGACAGTCTACAATAAGGATGGGTGGGGAAGGGTGGAAGACTTGCTAGGCGAAAGATAGGAGGGTATGTTGGTGGTGGGTGGGGACTAAAATGCGAGGATAGGGAGGGAAGGAGGCCTTTACAGGGAAGGGGAGGGCTTTGAAAGGAATTCGAAGGATAAGATAATAAATAAGGAGCGGGAGATTCTAAGGGCCTGGATGGAGGATAGAGGCTGGGCGGTGGCGCATGGTATGGAAACTGGGGATGAAGAGGGAGAATACACGTATGTTAGTAAGGTGGGGGTGTCAGTGATAGACTATGTAGTCATGAATATGCATCAGTGGGAGGAGACGGAAAGATTCGCAGTAGAAGAGAGGGTAGAATCAGACCATCAGCCATTAGGGTTGTGGATAAGGGGTGAGAGCGGCCGAAGGCAAGGGGGGAGGAAGGAGGGCCGACGGGGCACAGGATGAGCTGGACAAGGGAGGCGATAGAGAGGTACGAGGAGCAGATAGGGAAGTACGTTTTGAAGGGGAGTTGGTGCAAGAGATATGGGAGGATTTAAAAGAGAAATTGAAAGGTTGCGTGCAAAAGAAGGTATTCAAAAAGAAGAAGAAAGAAATGGTGAAGTCGTGGTGAGATAGGGAATGTAAAAAGACGAAAAGGAAGGTGAAGAGAAAGTAAAAGAAGTGAAGAGGGTACAGCGAAAAGGGAGGAGTGCGTAGAAATGAGGAAGGAGTTTAGATTAATGTTTGAGAAAAAAGAACAGGGTAAGGAGAAAGATCTGGAAGAGGAGTTAGGAGATGTTAATGCAGAGGGGGATGTCTGGAAGAGAATAAATAGGTTTAGAAAGCGTAGAGTGAGGATAAGCGAGATGATAGGGAGTAAGGATTGAAGGGAGTTTTTTTTAAAGAATCATTTCAAGGCTCAGATTCAAGGAAGAAGGATAGTGGTAGCAGAAGAACGTGAGAGGCAGAGATGGAGGAGTTGAGTGATGAGGAGGTAGAGAAACAGATAAGGAAGTGAAGAAGGTTAAAAGCAGGAGGGCTGGATGGGGTAGAACACGAGGCATGGCTGTTTAGTACACAAGAGGTTTGGGAGAAGCTGAAGGTGGTAGTGTAGAAAGTATGAAGGGGAGAGGGATTCCCAGGAGGGCGGAGAGAAGGGTTAATAGTGCCACTGAATAAGAAAGGATACAAGAATAGGCGGGAAAATTATAGAGGGATTACGCTAATGAATACGGCGTATAAAGTATACGCGATGGTAGTGGCAGCGAGGCTGCGGAAGGATGTGAAGGGAGAAGGAATACTGCCAGAGACGCAGGCGGGCTTTAGGGTGGGTAGGAGTACTATCGACAATATCTGCGTTCTGCAGCATGTGGTGGATAGAGATTTAGCGAAGAAGAGGTCGAGAGTGTACGCGTTTTTCGTGGATCTCAAAGGAGCGTTTCCTTCGGTGGATAGGGGAAGGTTGTGGGAGGCGATGGAAGATAAGGGAGTGCAGAGAGGCCTGATCGAGAGGGTAAGGGAGATATATGAAGAGACCAAAGATAAGGTAAGGGGAGGGGAGAGGATTTCGAACGGATTCTGGATGGACAGAGGGGTTAAGGCAAGGGTGTCCGCTTAGCCAATGCGTTTTGCACTTTTAATTGCAGATATGGAAAGTGAGCTGGAGGTCAGGGCGGTAGGAGGAATCAGGATAGGAGGGGTTAGAATTTGGTCACTAGCTTATGCAGATGACATAGTGTTGCTGGCAAGAAGCGAGGGGGCCTTAAAGGAGATGATGAATATGTTAAGAAGTTACCTGGATAAGAGCAGGTTAGAGCTGGATGCCGGAAAGTCCAAGATTATGGTGTTCAGGAAAGGAGATGGGAGGGATATGTGAGGGGAGTGGAAGTGGAAGGAAGAGGGGGTGCAGGAGGCAAAAGATTTAGTGACCTAGGCTTCGTGTTTCGGAGAAATAGGGGAGTGGATGGTCACATTAAAGAGAGAGTGAGGAGGGCAAATGTTGTGCTTCTGCTGAGAAATAATCAAACCACTTTTGCTCCGGCTCTTTTTTTAGTCCGCTTTGCTATCAGCCCCTCAGTTAAAACAAAAATCACATCAAAATTATAGCCTGACGAAACGAAACATCAAATTTTGCACTAAATCTAGTAACTAATTTCTCTGTAAAGTATTTAAAAGTAAACAAAACACTCCGGTAAATGTTGTTCAATTGAGTCATTACATTTAATAATCCCTGCATAATAATAAGAAAAGTAAAAAGAAGTGAAATATAAAAAATTAATTTTTTGAAATGTCTTAATTTTAAAATTGATTTTTCACCTAGGATTTTTTAAATGCAAAATACTTGTGCGGCATCTTGAAGTAATATTCCGAATATTTTATCAGTGAAATTTCTGAGAAATACAGTATTATTATTTATCAAACTTTTACTTTTTTACTAGTGTTTCGTTTACCGTAAGAAGTTTCGAGAGACTTGAGATAATCATTCTTTCAAATACAGCTATAAAATAAAATATTTTAAAGGCCATAAAAATCAATATGTGGAATACACGTGTCTTTTTCACTTATGTACATCTGTGAGGTATTTTACAAATCTACTGCATCAAAATTTTCCATTTTCTGGACATATTACATTTTTTTGCAGGAAATTTTTATAAGCAAAATTCATCAAAGGTATAAAAAAACTTGAATCTTTCAAAAGATTGTTTTACACTTCTAAAAAAATAAAAAAGTAGCAACTATAAACGTTAGAAAAATAATCATTCTCTCAGACGCATTTCGATAACGCGCAAAACCTAATATTTATTTGACTCCCGGTTGGTGATAAACTTTTATTTTTGTAACAAAATAACTAATCAAACTTCGATTTTTTCAGTCCACTTTTTCTTTTCAGTTTTAATTTCGGATGAAACTATTTCGTTAAAAATTCGCCTATTTTGGATGAATTTGACTCTTTTTGATTCAAAGTTGAAATCTTTTTTTATTCGAAATATCGATTACCACAAGTTTTCTTTATAACTATTCTTATTTTGTTGAAGATTCAACTACTTGGTTAAAACTTAGACTACTCTATTTTTTGTTGATAATTCTTATTTTTTGCTTTAACTTCAACTATATAGTTGAAAATTAACTTTTTCATTGTAATTTCATATGACCTCTTTGAAATCTTCGAAACTCTTTTTAAATTTTTTCAAGATCCTTAGGAAAATTATATTTATATAACCTGAATCGAAATAATCAATTGATTATGCTAGTTATCAAAAAATAGCTAGATGATGAAGTGTTTCTTATCAGAATAATGAAGCATATTAAATACAAGATAAAAATGATACAGCCAGATGCTTACCTGAAACAAACATTAAAATCCATCAAGATTTTCATTAAGTTTTCTAGAGAAATTAAATATCAGTCTTATGTTTTATCGCGCCTCTGAATCGTTTGAGCATTTCCAAACCACTTTGTACTTTTTGGTACAAAATTTAGTGAAAATCAGTGAAAAAAAAGTTACCATGCAAATAATTTGTATTGACTTTGAATTACAAGATAATGTCTGAAAGTAATAAATTGTTTCTTATTTCACGATAACATGAATTTTGAGTATCTAAATTAACTAAAAATGCTTTCCAATATACTTAAATTTGTGTCTGTACAGTGAGGAATTTATTTATTTTCTTCAATTGAATTTTGCAATAGCGTCCTTGAAATTTAATAATGAATTTATTTTAAAAAATTATGAATGGGTTTCTCATTATACGGAGACATATTGCGGTATAATAGAAAACATTTTCACTCAATTCAGACACCGGACATTTTTTTTCGCGAAAGGTAAGGCAGTATTTCAGGTTTAAATATTTTCTTGTTATTCAGAATCAATCAAAATTATTTTATTCTCAACATTCTTCATCATTTCTTTTTTATACAAGAAAAATTATGTAAGAAAACGAGAATAATTTCAAGAAAATGAACGCTCTGATTTTTACTGTTTACAATTGAACAATTATTAAATTTTCTAAATTTATTACCTGAACTATTCAAAAAAAGTATGCAAGATTGCATAATTTTATATTATACATACTAGTCTTCTATTATAATTTGCCATTTCTTCAATTCGGAAGGTTCGCAATAGGAAAATCTTGACTTTGGATCTTCAAAATCATCCATATTCATAACTTTTCATTAAAACATATTTAGAATTGAAGAGTTTAAATTAAAAAACTGAAAAACCCCAAAAATTTCAGATTGTGAATCTCCAAAATTCAATTATATATTTCAAAAAATTGTTTAATATTACATTATTTTCAACTATAGACCTTCAGAAATTTTTCAATTTAATAATAAGAATTATGTCTTGAATGTCACGGGTAAGAAATCCTAAGGCACACGTTGAATATTTGGCTGGGAGGCTACCAAACTGCAGAGTACCGTTAAAGTACTCCTTTTAATTTATCGGATCGTTTTTTACTTTTTTCCGTACTGAAGGATGTTTTACCTTATTGGGAAAAGGATAGAAATAAATGGTACAGATCACAGATCATTTTTCATATTCCAATTTCGGGACTTTTAAATTATGTAAAATGTTTATTTCAAAACAAGAAAACCGCTCTGATCAATTCCATACACTTTCGGCTTATTGATAGTACTAACTCAACACTGACAATTTTACACGTAGAACATATCAAAATTGAAATTGAATCGATACATTTTAACTTTACCTCATAGTTGAAATCCTAGTCCTATTTCTACCAATTGGGAAGAGCAGAAGTTCGTAGAGATAACTTTCTATTAATTATATGCTCCTCCTAATAGAGCTAAATTTGATATTTGTACGGGGTGTCCAAAAAGTAACGAAGAACCTAAAAATTTTCCAGCTAAAATATTTTTCAAAAAGGTCAAGGTCATTCTTAAAGTACCTTTTAACAAGAAATCCAGTAGAGACCTTAAATTTTAGCTTGAGCTTAACCTTCAAGGTTATTTCAAGGTCAACTTTGTTTTTTCAATAGGGAACCCCTATTTTTGACAACGGCAATCGCAAGAGCAGGAAATTTTGGGTCCAAACATGAACTAAGGTCACGTGTCAAGGATGACCTTGAACTTCAGCTGAGGGTATTAGGCTTGACCCAGGTATGTGGCGGGTCAAATCTGTACTGCTGCGGCTAAAGTGTTTGCGAAAAGCATCAAGCTCATTTTTGGAGTAACTGTTAACGAGGAATCTAGTGGTGACCTTGAATTGGACATTGAGCTTGTTCTTCAAGGTCATTTTCAGGTCAATTTTTTTACATTTAGCGTTACTCCGGAACAACGACGTGGACGTAGTAAAATCTGTTTCCTTTGGAGTATGCAGCCTTATCTTTGCACGCAGGGCTCTACAAGGATGGACGAACCCTTTCCCTAGCTGCTCGTGGGAACAACAATATCACCACCAAAACACCAAAAAGTTGTGAATGCGGTTCAAAAGGATCGAACGTGCAGAGCACCCGACAATCGGTCGGCAAACAATGCCGATCATCCTAGAGTTGGAAGTGCTGTAAATAATTCAGATAGAAACAGAACAATGGACCGGCAAACCGCCCGCATTGAGTGGACGAATCAACTCAAGGATGACTTGCTAGATCTGCTACGATGCCAGAATTATCCCTGTTCACTGAGGCTCTATGGCGCGTATAAATACTCTGTGTTGCCAGAGACACCTACAGCTTCAGCACGTTTTAATTCAATCGTTGCAAAATCAACCTGCCCACCTCTGGAAGAATGGATATGTGCGTGAAGCACTTCCCCAACCGCTTCTTGATCAAGCTGCATCCGAAGATGAGGAAGCGACATTAGGACCAACCACGCAAAGCAGGCACCTTCTGAGAGATGATTACGATTTCAGGACCAGATGGAACATTCACGTGCAAGTGTCTTCTAAGCCCCCAGATCTGCCTAAAACGGATCCTTCCCTTCGCGGAGAAATCTCGCCAGAGTTCGACCTCTGGACCATCAATTGCTCAGCTTATGGTGCTGCGAGAGCTTTGGCTGATTCAAATGGAAGGGTCAAACCAACGTGGATCAAAAGATCAAAAGACGCTTGCATCAACTGAACAAGAAGATTGGATGGGCAAGACAGAATGCGTCCCGTGTTCAATGTGTGATTGATCAGATGAAAGAAATGCTTCGTAAAAATAGTAAATATATATATATATATAAAGCGGCGTAAATCTGACGATGGAAACCAAATACTTTGTGGAACGTCTTTGTATTATTACTTATATTACATATATGTGGATTTAAACAAAAAAACGTATACTTTATACTTTCAATCATTTTACGAAAAATATTTTACATACGATTTTTGTCTATAGAAAGAAACGATGTAAAATTAGACATATTCTACAAGTACAGTCGCAGGATATAGCAGGGAGAAAAGTTATTTTTTTAGTAAATTATGCGATACGCTGAAAAAATTATTTCACAAAAATTAAAAACAGATTTTCGCAGAAGGAAAAAATTATATATTCACGTAAAAACCAACAGATACGATAAAAAATTTTACGCATAAAAAATGTATACTTAAATACCTTTTACTTTGTCATAATAACTTGCGTCATTTATGATAAAAATTAAAAAATTATTTTTTCATGATAAAAATTCACTATATCATATATTTCTCAAAAACTGAAATATCGGTAATTACTAACATTATTATATGTATAATTCATTTTCTTCAATTTTGTATAACTCATATAATAATAAAAATGAATATTATTCGTAGCATTTATCAAATTGCAATTTATACACTCATATACATGTTATAATGAACCCTTCACAATTTATTTTAGAAATAACATTTATTTTAATTTATGAAATAAAGAAATTTATAACGGTAATATAATTTACAAATGAGTTTAGTTTTAACAAAATTTCAAAGCCAATTATAATAAATTGAATTATAGTTATATCCGCATTTTATCCAGGTGATATGGGTGGCAGAATTTACCTACAAGTAAGATAGAGAAATTCATTTTGAACTCCTTCAATAGAGAAAAAAATTAAAAGAAGCTTCTTATTAGAAGCTAAAGACATCATCCTGTGGTGCCTTCTTATTATTTTATACAGATATTTTGTAACATTAATTAAATATAAATGGCGTAGAATAAATAATTTTTTGTTTTTTTCTGTTTCGTAAAAACATGAATAGGTGCACGCCTTGATGCGTGCAAGACTACTAGTAATTATTAATTTCCTCATTTCCCAAAGAAGATAAAAATTTGAGAGTCTAGTACCTAAAAGTTAAGTTTATGAGCTTCAAAGTTAGTTGAGTAGCAATATACTGCTTATAATTATTGTGAAAGAACTCATCTAGCAAATTCATCAGTTTTTCTTATAATTACTACAAAAGGTAATTATCGACTTGGATGAGATCTTTTCAAATTAATTTTAAATCTCATTTACGAGAAGCTCCTTGCACCTTAATGGTTACAGTAACTGCCAAGGGAGGCATGAAGAACCTGGATAAACCGCTTAAGATAGCTGACTAACACTTTATTCATGCTAAACGCGTCTTTTCATCCGACTTTACTAACCCCTCGTAAATTTGTGGGTTTACTACCTTAAACGCTCTTTTCTCGACCACCATCCCGATCTTTTAATAATGCACACTGGATCCCTTTTGTTAGGAAACTTAGATACCCAATTTTCACCTCTGGAGAAATTAAAAGTTGGTCGTAATTAATAGTAGCCAGGGAGATAGTCAGCTTATTAATTTTCAATGTGTCCTTTCCGAGAGTGAGTAAGTAAGACTTTGTAGATAATGATAAGAATCAAAAGAGTTAGGAAATTCTCATCATTAGGCAGAAAATTGAGTTGGGAAGTTTGAAAAGATTTTCAAATTTTATGCTACATATAAAATTAATATTATCGACTATACTCGACTATATTCGACTTTAAATTTTACAAATTAAATATATACATTTTTGTTTAAAATACAAATAGATGAATAACTACAGTCATGAAATAAGGAATATAAAGAGTTTATGTTGAAAGATCAAATGTCGAACATGATCGGATAGCTGGATACTCTTCTTCACCAAGCTTCAAACTAAGTCTTTTTGTTTGGTTAAGTCCAGCTTGAATTGTGATCACGAATTAACAAACAAGTATATGAATGAAGCAACAAAAATCGCGAATTTTCGTTCCGGGCATAAAAATCAGGACATAATACAAAAAATCAGAAGATAAACACAGCGGGATAAAACAGAACATGTCCTAATTAATCAGGACGTCTAGTGACCCTCGATCCTAATTAAACTTGCTTAAGAGCCCTAAAATGTAAAACTATATGAAAAAAAGTCGTTACATCATTTTCCAGTATTTTGCCGGAATTTAGAATACCTTCATTATCTGAAACAATGAAGAAGATTTTATAAAAAAGAAAAATTGCTCTTTCATTTTTGTTCATGTCTATAGCCAATTTTGTGGTACCGATTATTACCAAACTTCAGCTACATATGTGCAGTACTCCCTTCTCTCGCTACATATAAGGAATTTATTATAATTTCATTTTTTGAATAAATTTTAGTGTTTTTATGTAAATAAAATATTTCATTTTACGTTTGCGCATGACTGTAGCAAAATCTATTAAACCGAATAGAATTTAATTATAACTGTAGGTGTGCGGTAATATTCTTTGGTGTATATTTGTGTATATTTTTGCAGAAGAAGCGAAATACCACCAAAAACATCTACGATCGAAAAACTTGGCGCAGTACAATTAAATGAAGTTATAAATTGAAGTTGGCTAAGTAAAATAAAAAGATAATAATTAACAATAATTAATTACAAATATCAAAAAATACATTTTCAAATGTTGCTTCAGAATTTTGATTTGAGAAGAAAATTTAGAAAAATTATCTTCACATAAAATTTGGAAATAACAACATAAGAAACGATGACATGAAAAGTATCGTAGATGTTTTTAGTGGGATTAACATATTTAGCAAAATCTCTATTGATATAAAAACGAGTATACAATGAATATGAATATCTATATGTAATTTTTGCACAAAAATCTACTATTGTTGTGAAACAATAATTTTAAAAAAATTATGTGATGGGAAGTAGGTGAAAGGAGTGGACAGGAGTTGAGGGGAAGTAGGGGAAATGAGGGAAGTAGAGGTCTGAGGGTAGGGGAAGTATGGAAATTAAATTAGAGCGTGGAGTCATTAGGGAAAATGAGGGGAGGTGCAGTCGATCAAATGAGGGGAGGATGACGGAGTGTGGGGAGGGGAGTAAGGTAGTATTAGTGAGTAAGGGGAAAGTAGGAAAGAGAGCGGAAGGTAGATAACAGGGGAATCTTATCTCAAGTTTTCATGATATTTTTCTATATTTTGTCCAAAATGTAGTTAATTGTTTTTGTACAACTAAATAAAGTTACGAAATTAAAGTTGGATAAGTAAAATGAGGGAATAATAATTAAAATTAATTGATTACGGGTATTGAAAAATGGACTTCAGAAACGTTATTAACGAAGAGAAGATCTTTGATCAATTTAATTTATATTTATATCGAAAAATACAGTCAATCTCGCCAAGTTTCATAATGTAATAAAATAGTTAATAAATAATTTTACAAATTATCTTCTCAAATGAAAATTCCACACAAAAATTTAACAACAGTATTTTTAGTAGTCATAAACAATCAATATTAATTATTATTTTCACATTTTACTTGGCCAACTTGAATTTCGCAAATTCACTTAATTGTATGAAATAATTTGGTATTCGGCCAAGTTGCTGCGTCGTAGATGCATTAGATATTTTATTGTCTGATATAATATATTTTCGTGAGATAAATAATAATCCGGGGAAAATGAATTAGTGGTTTATACAAAGGAACATTGAAAATATGTGATAAATTCGCTTAGCAATGCAAAATAATAGTAAATAATTATTATTTAGAGTGAGTGAATTTCGAACGTGTGTAAATTGTCACAGCAAATTATAGTTCATGGGGTTTCAATTTGTGGGTTACGATGCCTTGGAAAATTGATCTCTTACCCTTCATTTGCTTTCCTGAAAATTTCTTTTTCTTTTTGGTCACAACGATCACGTCCATCTTCACTTTTCAGTGGTGTAATCGGGTATATTTTCGCTGCGGAATAATTTACAGAAATTTTCTAACCGAATTTTTCTAAATGAAATATTGTAAAATAAGAAAAATTCGGTCCTATCTAAAAGAATTAGTACCTAAATTTCAAATTTTGAGATTAAAATCTACAAATTATCCCTTTTTACTAGAAGAGACATAGAAAACCTCATACACATTAGGGAACATTTTTGCTTTTTAATACTCTTGAGTGGTTAAATTAAAACCTTTTCAATTAACTAATAAATTATTAAAAGCATTATACAATCTTCTATGGTAATGCTTTTTGCTGGAAATTAATAGGTTTTTTAAATATAATAATCTGAAATCATAAAATTTCGAAGAGGACAAAAAATTTCTGAAAATTATAGGTTGTTTTAATTATTTTCACCGGGAATTAGCATTTGTGAAAAAAATCATCAAAATTTCTCATTTTTAACAGTTTCAGGTTAGTTAAGCGTTTTATGTAAATCAATTGGTATTTTAAAACAACAATTATTATAGTTTGAACTATATTTGCAATTGGTGAACAGTTTCAGGTTACATTAACCTTTTTTACAGGAAATCCGTTATTTTATACAAAAATCATCATATTTACATTTCTGAACAGTTTTCTGTCGTGTTATGTTATTAGCTGTTTTGTCGTAAATTATTGGGCTTTTTAATTAAAAGATTATGAAATTTTGAAGAAGATTTATGATTCTTTACCAATTTTAGGTTACGTCGTGGCTTTACATCAAAAATTCATGTTTTCAATATAAAAAACTCATATTTCAAACATTTGGAACAAGATTCATGACCTTGAACCATTTTACGTTATATTTTCTTTTTAAAGTGCCAAACAATATTTTAATACAAAAATCATTAGATTTTATATTTTGCGTCGTTTATTGACTCAAGATTTGAATTTTGACTTTTTTTGTAGTATTTTCGATGAATAAAACCATAATGACAAGTCCTATTAAAAATGGTTCAAATAAATTTTTCAGGACTTTTTGGAAGCTGCAATTCATTGTTGAAATGTTTTTCCTTATATCACGCCGTTTTGTTCGAAATTTGAATTTTCAATTTTCCGCTTCGTACTTCCGATAAATAAAACCACAATGAAGAATCCTATTGGAAAATAGTGAAAAAAAATGTTGTAGGACTCTTCAAAAGCTTTCAAAGACTTTTTTCGTATTTTGTGGTGTCAATCATAAATAATGTTAATGAAATAAATTAAAGCAAATTTGCATCTCTTTTTTTGGGTCAACAACTTTTGTCTATCAATTTTTTGTCGTATCTTTGTCGTTTTTCTACAAATTTTTCATTTTCATTTTTAATGTCATTTTTTCTGATTAAAACCAATACTACGCGTCCTATTTAAAAGTGGTTTAGAAAACATTTGAAAATGTATTCTAGGTGCACAATTTTTGTTTACTAATTTTTTTTTCGTAACTTGTGTCGTTACTCCAACAATTTAATTTTTTTTATTTTCAATGTTATTTTTCACAAAAAAACTAAACTTGCGCGTCCTATCAAGAAGTGATTATTAACAAATTTGTAGCTCTTTTTTGGAATCACAATTTTTGTTTCGTTTTTTCGTATCTTGCATAGTTTGACGATAAAATGAAATTTTTTATTTTCAATGTTATTTTTCACAAAAAAACTAAACTTACGCGTCCTATCAAGAAGTGATTATTAACAAATTTGTAGCTCTTTTTTGGAATCACAATTTTTGTTTTGTTTTTTCGTATCTTGCATAGTTTGACGATAAAATGGAATTTTTTATTTTCTATAATTTTTTGTGCGATCAAAATTTGAATGTTCGATTTCTCAAGATAATTCAAAAAGTTGTTACAATAATCTTGTGAGGCTTTCAAAAAGGAAAGTTTTTCTTTTGACTTTTTTTCATATCGTGCATTCTCATAAAGATAAATTGTTCGTCTTTCTGAGTACTATGAATATTCGTACATACAATTTCTAAATCATTTAAAAAATTGGTATCAAAAATTTTGAAAGTGCCTCAAATTTTTGAATTTTGTATTCAAAATAGTTGGTTAAAAAACTGTGTTTTTTGTCAAAAATTGAAATGATCATTAAAAAATCACTCGATTTCAGAAATGCATGATGTTTTAAAAATTTTAGGTTAATTTGATGTTTACATCGAAAGTTTGTATTTCAAGGAGATTCAATTTTATATTCTGTTGCCATTTTGAACTGGAAGTCGATATCTTGATGAAAAACAAAACATTAAATTTCGCAGAAAAATGAAAAGTTATATGTTATATAAAGTTATATAAAGTTATATATAATTTATATATAAAAGTTATATATATATAAGTTAATAAATTTGTAGGTTAAGCCAGCTTTTTTTACTGGATATTTTGATATATTACAAAGAAAATTTATAATTTTGGAACAATTGATGGTTATGTTAACATTTTTTACAAGAAATCGGCTATTTTACACGAAAAGCATTTGATTTTGAAGAAATTTTACAATTCTTAATTATTTTCTCTTATTTTATGCTAGTTTTTTTGTGTTTGCACGCAAATCTAACGATTTTTGTTAAAAATAATAAAATTTACAAGCTTGAACACCATTCTTTGAATTCTGTTAGTGTTTTGGTCAGATGTTAAAATTCTCATGAATTTGATCTCAAAGATTCATATTTTTCTAGCAATTTTAGGTTACGTTGTTGTTTTACATAGAAAATTTGTATTTTCAATAAAAAATATTGATAATTTGAATGAGACTTAGAATCTTTTGACAGTTTTCGATTATGTTAGTATCTATTCTCGAAAATTGATATTTTTAATTTTTGAAAACTTATGTTTCAAAGTGGATTCATAATTTTCAACAATCTTAGGTTATGTTGTCGCTTTAAGCTGGAAATCTATAGTTCAATAAAAAAATCATTAGATTTCATAGGAGATAACAAAGTTGAGTACAATTGTAAGTTAGGCTAGCATTTTTACCGGCAATTTCGATATAGATTTCAAAGAAAATAAAAAATTTTGAAACAATTGAAGGTTATGTTAATATTTTTTACCAAAAACCGGTAATTTGAAACAAAAAACATTGGGTTTTGACGAGGTTTAAAAGAAACTAGTATAATCCTAAAAGATTTTTTAACATGTTATTTTAATTTTTTCTCGTCTAAAATTGCTATTGTCAATAAAAAGTCATTAGACTGCGAAAAATATTAACTACAATTTAACAAAAGTAGGGTATATTAACATTTTCTTACCGAAAATCGAGATAATCGAAACCATATTCATCGGTTTAAATGCATATATATTGCAGAAAAATATTATATGTTAATAAATTCTAAAGTTGAGAAATCCTTTCTCATCAATAATCAACAATATTTTCCTTGCTTTCTTCTCAATTATTTTATATAATTATAGCCACTATAAAATACAAAAATTTTCTTTTAATATTAATTTTTTAATTTAATTTAAAACTTGCGAGCGACAACAAGTTTTCGCACGTGTTCGTTTTCTTGTGACATTTATAATAGGAATACTCGTAATATTTTGCACGTACGATTTTCGATACAAAAGGTCGAATTGTATCTGAGGTGCAGAGTTTGAAATATGGATCAATTCTGAAAAATGGAAGTTTTTGCTGAAAAAAGAAAGGTTTTGAAAGGTTCAATTTTTTAAATTTCTGTTCGGCAGCATAGCGGACAGGTATGAAGAATATTATCTGCAGTTTAACGTCCATACACATGAAATATTATCTTATCCTAGGGTCAGGCATATCACTCCATCAGCCATCCATGCCCTGATGAGTTAAGTCGTAAATCTATCTCCGACATGTCTCATAAACGCTCATTCATCCAACCAGCGTTCGACAAAGTATCTTCTCTCTGTACTGTCTCTTCACACTTCAAGTACTACATCGGGTTTCAAAGCCGACGCATTTATTGGAAATTTTCAATTGAAGCTTCCCAACATACCCGCGACTAAACGTCATTTACATCTCGCTTATCGACACCGATCTCAACTTTTTTTTTACCTCGACAGTTTTAGCTTCATTTTGTATATTGTGAAACATTCCATGAAGTTTTTAGCTTCATTTTGTTATCCGTCATTCTGTCAATCAGTGACTTTGGAACGAGCGAATTCTTTTTTTGCTTAAAATGTTATTGAAAATTACTTTAGGGGTTCCGTAGGCAAATCTCAGAACAACAGAAAAAAGTGAAATTCATGAGTGCACAGTGGGACAGGAGCTTCTCAAATTTGGCCAAAACTTAAGGTCAAAATTTGTATAAAAGGAAATTATTATTGTTTTACACATATGTTATCGTAGATAGAAACGAAATTTCACGAGCTTTCATTTACAAGTAATGTCTCTAGAGTCTATCCAAATCGTAGAATAGCTTACAATCAATGTCATCAAAAGTTTGTAAAAAATTATTGATTTCATCAATTTGGTATCAATTTCAATGCTCAAAGGCCGCACAATTCAATAAAAACATTTTTAAAGTACTTGCAGCTACTGAATAACTTGTGGTATTTGATTCTTTACGAATGGAAGAAGAGTTTACATGCACATTTTTCTATTTTTCAATACTGGAAATTTTTCAGTTTAAAAGTACCACGAAGTACCACGTTTTTTTGCAGTTTTCAAAGAATCATTGTTCTCGTTAATCACTGAAGTTTCAAATGTGCTGCCACTGACTGCCACTTTTGGTTTTTAATCAAGTTATGCACATATATCGAAGCCAATAACAATTTCCTGTTTTTTACGTGATAGCATATCGATATAGATAAATTGTTCAAAAAATTCTAGCACTGAATTCTTTCTAGATGAAGAAGAAATATCTTCAGACAATGAACTTGAAGATAAGTAGATAACTAATAACTCAAAATAACTTCCGCGCAAAAGGTAGTCTCAATCCACGTAATAAGCGATACTAATTTTAAGTAGTTCAGTGTGTCATGTATATATATAATGAAAAAAAATTTTTTTTTCTTGTAAGTTGTACAATAAGCCGAGTTCCAGATTTAATAATGTTCAGTTCCGTTCAACTTGGTTCCCTTTAGCTCAGTTCAGTTTAGGTCACTTCGTGTTCTTTTTATTTCCTTATAAAAGTGTAATTGTAAAAGTCCAGGGGACTCACATAAAAAAGCACCCAGAAAACGAATATCATTCAAAACAAATAATTTATACAAGCTTCGATCGCCATATTGGATCCGATATCTCAAATTTCGAAGTGTTGATGATGGATTTGGAGTCAGCGACCAAAAAATCAACTAGGAAATTAGTTATATGAAAAAACAATCAATTTTCTGAAAATTGTGTCACGACATTGTATCCGCCATTTTGAACTTTGAAGTTTTGATGATATATTTAGAATAAGTGACCCAAAAAACAACTGGAAAATGAGTTTGATAAGAAACAAATCATTTTTAAAAAATGTGGTTGTCATATTGGATCCGCCATTTTGAATTTCGAAGTTTTGACGATGGATTTGAAATCAGAAACCCAAAAAACAAGTAGAAAATGAGTTTCATAAAAAATAAACAATTTTTAAAAAATGTTGTCGCCATATTGGATCCGCTGTTTTGAATTTCAAAGTTTTGTCAATGGATTTGGAATCAGCGACCTAAAAATCAAATAGAAAGGGATTTTTATGCTTCCTGGATAGTTTTTTTATTTTTGGCAAATTTTTATGTGCTCCTGTCCCACTGTGGAATGGTATGGCAGTGACCTTAAAACGGAAAATTGAGCAATATTGGCTCACTTAGAGGTTGAGTCATGCCAGCCTTCGGCAAGTTACATTTGCGGCATCTCTCATTTGGAAAAATTTAAAGTCCACAAAAAAATATGGGGCGAGTTATTATATTCACGGCAAATCACATTGTGGACTCTCATTCGGAAAAACATGAAGTTCACAAAAAATTGGTAAAATTGCGGAAACGCAGCCCTGTGATTAGTCACAAAAATAATGTAGTTTACATCCCTATCCCTTTGCAATTTTTCATGGAAGGGGAAAGACACCGCTGTAATTGGCTACAGAAATAATTTAAGCCACCACACTACTTTTTGCTCCTTTTTTCTGAACTATGCATTGTTTCCCAACGAGAGTTGCCTCAATATGATTTGTCACAATATGCCATGGCACATATATGAGACTTGCTGTAATGTGACTTGATGCAATGTGCATTTCTGTTAATTTTAAATTTTTTCGTACTAACCAAACTTTGCAAAAAAAAAAGTTGACAATTGTAGAAATGGTGCACATTTTTCTTGGAGAGTATAAAAATTGATTGAAAAAATGGTTGGTTTTCAGTGTTTTGTAGTCCCAGACAGAAGCACTTATACTTTCAGTCGGGTGTCTGTCCGTCCGCTCATTATACTTTTTCACATGAGGGGAAATGAGAAGAATGGAAGTAAGGGAAACCTAGGGGAAGGAAAATAGAAGAAATAAGGGAAAGAAAATTAGAAAATGTAAGAATGGAAGTAAGGGAAACCTAGGGGAAGGAAAATAGAAGAAATAAGGGAAAGAAAATTAGATTATGTAAGGGGAAATAATGGGAAGAGAAGGTAAGGGAGTGAGAGTAAAATAGGGGAGGGAAGTAAAGAAAGTGATGGAAAATGAGGGGAGGGGCCGTATAGGAAATCAGGGAAGCAGAAGCAGGGGAAATGAGGGTGGCTGATTTTGGTTAACTGAGGGGAGAGTAAGTAGGGGAAATGAGGAAAAATTAAGGTGTGGAAGTAGGCAAAGTGAGAGGGAGATAAGTAGAGGGAATGTGCAGGGAAAGTGGTGGCTGGGAAATGGATGTAGAGAAAGAAAAGTGTTAGCTAGGGAAGTGAGAGAGGGGAAGTAGAAGAGCAAGATGTTCGGCAAGAAAGGGAAAGCGATGAGTGAAGAGAGAAGGGAGAAAGTAGGAGAGGAGAGATAAAATTAAGGGTGAAGGGGCAAGGGGAGAGACAGTATTTTTGTAGTCACACGGCGCCTACTTTGACTAATTTTTTGCTTATAAAATCGGAATTTTTTCAAATCCGGCCGCTAATTAGTAAGATAGAGACGCTTTCTTCACATAATCTCTGAATTTGAAGCAACCCAAAGCTTCCGTTCGTTAATTATCATGAAAACCTCTGAAAAAACGAAATACAAGAAAAAGCAGTTTAAAGTTTTGGGAAGTTTAGAATGTCATCATTTGATGAAATTCAAATTTACCTGTATTTTCCGCAATTTTCAAAATTCTCAAATGGGAATTGCTACCTTATTACTTTATCATTTATTTTCAAGTTACTAATTTGGCACTTTAGATCAAAATGATTGAATTTGAAAAATCGATAAGAACAGTTTGAAAATTTATTATTTTTAACGAATAAGTTTCGAATTCCTGATTTTAGATTGCTTTAATTTTTAAATGAAATTATGAATTCTTCCATTTTTGACGGTTCAAGTTTGAAGCAATTCATTTCGAAAGTTTCCAGTGATTTCTCTTTTACAGAAATCATATTTTTTTAATAAAAAAATCTATCCAGTCACTTCGAATTTCATTTGATACTACATGATATTATACTTATTAAGGATATATTTATCATCTTTAAAATTTCTATAATTTCGATTTAAAATTATAGGCTTAGATGCACAATTCTAAGTCGTTTTAATTTTTGAGGCCTTAAAATGAAAGTTTTTTTTTCATCAAAACCTTAAATTCGAAAATGCTTGGTTTGAAATTCCAAGCATGTGAAGCAGATAGAGGATGTTTGGTGTACTTGACAATTTTATATTATAAGTGAAAGGAAGAAATAGCGTACTTTCGAAAAGGGAGACTGTGGGGTCCAGCGATACAATTTTTTTATGATTAAGATAATTTCCTTCATATTCTCACTTGAGTGGTGCACTGTATCTGCAGCGGGCATAAAGTTTTATATAGCAGGCGTAAACTTTTATGAGGCGGGCGTAAAGTTTCATGTTGGCCCGGCGGCGTAGTGCACATGTGCGAACGGCCCTGGGCTGAAAGCGGCCACATTACGCCTGCTTCACATCTTTGCAATGGCGCGTTTTCGAGGGGGTCGGAAAAAAATGTATTTGATTTTTATTTGAACATTTTCAATTTAATACGTTAACATTGTTCCATTTTTTGTTGAAGATTTAGAATTATGCATCATTTAAAATTAAAAAATATTACATCGGAAAATTTCAAGAATGAATCATAATTTTAAATAAATTCTTAAGAATTAAACGATTTCAAATTAAAAGATTAAAACTCGTGCTGTTTAAAATCAAAATAGATACAAATTAAACTATCTGAAATTAATACCGCAGTTTGTGAATAATTTTTTAATTTTGAATGCTTAGAATTTTACAGTTCTGCATTTTCATGTCGAACGCTGAACTTTCAATTTTTTCCTATCATAAGTTTTAATTTTGCAACTAATGTGATAGAATTTCAAAAAGTATATTTAACCATTTTTTTATTTTAAATTTTTACGCGTTATATTTTGAAAGTTCTAAGCATAAAGAAGTTTTAATAACACCATTTTGGTTACACCATTTTTTTCAGTTTAAAAAAAAGTTCAGAGTAATTTAATTGCCAACGTTGCATAATAGAAATTTGGTCAGTTTCAATGTTCCCCATTTAAAATTACTTTTTATTTTTAACGGTTTTCTAGTATAATTCAATTTTATTTTATACCAATTGGTCTAATCAATTTTAATGCTTAATCATCTATTTTTGTACTTAATAACAATTTTTAATTGCAACATTTTAGATGCTCTCACTTTCAAAAATTTATTTCAATTTTCAATTAGAAATGATCAAATTTAAATAGCTTCGAAGACAAAATTATGAAAATCAAAAAAATGTCAATTTTAAATGATGAAATTTTCAGAATTATAATCTGAAATTTTGTAATTCGAGACGGTTTGAAATTGTCCTATTTTCTAAACTGAAATCTGTTATCCTTCAACTTCAAGATAATTCAGTATAACAAAATTGTTTTATCATGAACGCTTCAAATTCGAAATGATACTATTTAAGGTCCGCTTCAATAAAATTTTTCACTTTTCAAAATTTTGGTCTGACATGTTTTACTTTTTAGAGCTTCTGATTAAAATTTTTTCATTTTCAAACACTTTTAGTTTTAAATTATTCGATTTTAAACGTTTTTATTTAGATACAATAGAAGTTTAATTCCTTTAAATATTAATTGATACAATTCTCAAAATTCTAATATGAAAATATTCAATTTTCAACGCTTCCAAATTGTCCCATTTTCAAAAAATTTATCCGAAATCATTCAATTTGGAGATTCTTCAATTTAAAAAAAACTTTAATTTTTAATGTTTTGAATCAGAAATTATACAATTTTAACTCTTTTCCAATGAAATTGTCCAATTCAAATTCAATTTTTAGTATGAAATTTTTCAATTTCAAAAGCTTCTGATAAAAAATTTCACAACTCAAAAACTCTTTAAAATTATTAAATTTTATACGCTTTCATTAAGAAATAATACAAGTTCAATTTATTTTCATTCCATTCGAAATATTTATTTTTTCGAAATTTTACCTAATCCATAATTGTTAGATTTAGAACTCTTTTAATTAAAGATCTTTTTATATATTCCTGTCATTAATATTAGTAAAAATATACAATTAAAAATGTTGTAACCAAAAGCCTCAATTCTGAAACATTTTAATATATATACATATATAACTCCCAGTGGGACCGTGCGGTGGTTGTTAACCTTATTTAGAATTCTCGTGTTACTTATTTAAATAACACGTTCATTCCGAAACACTGCTCCGACCCAGGCTGCTGATCAATCTCTGAGTTTCAATAACTTCAAAATTCTTAGATGCTACATGAATAGCTGAAGCAATATCATATGTTGTCTTAAGGCTGAGATTAAAGCTTGTTCTAATCTTTGAGAAGTCATTTGCAGAAAGTAAATGTTCCTTCAGAGATTTATCTGCACGTTTTTCGCAGTTAATAATTCTAAGAGGCTACCCACGACGAAGTTGAGTGAGGGACAACAGTGATGCAGATTTCCCATCCTCCAGAGTGGTTGCTTTTTTACGAGTGTCATAATTACCTGCTGATTAAACTTTGGACTCGAGTTAGTAATGATAAACTTAGCTCAATTGTCCAACATTAAGCGAGTGAACAAGTTGCAGATATGAGAATCGCCTCTTGCAATTAAGGAAAAACTATATTTACGACGCTTTTCGTAAGAAAATTTAGGAATATAGGAAATACGTAGAAAAATATTTTAAGTTAGATTTTTCTTTATTTAAGTAAAATTACATACACTTACCCAAAACATCGTCCTCTGAAGTATCTCTTAATAATATACTTGTCCGTCCGGCAAACTTTTTCTCTTCCAAAAATTCGAAAAATTCTTAATTCGAGTCATCCTTACCAATACACAAATTCGATAGTTGCATGGGTTGTTAGAATTTGATCTTATAACTAACCTCTTCAAGACAGAAAACATTGGTAGTTCGAAATTTATACTGTTTCCCATCATTATATCGCCATTTTTGATGCGATATACGTCTCTTTTACAACTACCACACACAGCCCCATAGTAAACGACTACCTTCATTATAGTCGAACTAATTTTTAATATGCGCTTTCACATCTTAGAATCAGGTATTATTTCCATCTTCTTTGTTTTTCCGAAACACAGTAAACAAATTTTTGTACGATTTTCATGAAGTGTAAGCTGATAAACCTTTCGATATGACTTCATGACTTAAAAGCATATTTATAGACACCATAAATTGTTTTGAAAAAACGTGGTGCACAGAAAAAAGTTTGACTTATTTTTGCTGCGTCTTACGTTTTTGAGGTCTCAATTCAAGCGTTGCCGGGGGTGGAATTGGGCCTAAAAAATGCCGCTTCACAATTTTGGGTCGACATCTGACTCAAAATAAGCCCAGCTTTTTTCTGTGCATAAAAAAATTAAAATCGATTTTTCTAAATATGCTTCCAATGATTAATTTATTGCTGGTCTTAAAGTAGTTGTTATGCGTACTAACAACGATATAAATTAAAAAATCAGGACTGCCAAGCTCCTTTGGGTCAAACTCAATCGAGGAACCGTAGTTAATAAAAGTCAAAGATGATGTCAAAACTGACGTATGCTATAATAAACTGTCAAATTGACAGTTGGAAAATGTGAAAGAATGAATTTAAAGATTATTATAAATAATCTTTTGCAATCATTCAAATATTAATATTTTTTATGATTTTTCTCCATTTTCTAGTAAAAATATAAAAGTGAAAGAAAGTCAACAAATCCGGGGGGGTGGTTGCCGGTTTCGCCATCCTGTACATCCACGCCTGTTTTTTTCTCGATTTTCGTACTATTTCAGAGGTTATTTGAAATAATAATAGAACATTTTCACGATTTAGAAATGAGTTTGGAGGAAAATGCAAATTTCCATTTTTTGATTTTGTTTCAATCGGCATAAGAAGTACTTTTGTTTACCATAGCGGTGCCAATGCGAAAATATCGTTTCGCAGCGACGATTGTTTGACCAGTGACGGTACGAATCTTATCCTGCCTGTTCCAATCTGCAATTTTTGTCAAACTTCCTTTGTCCAGAATTTGTATTTCAATTTCTGCTCGGTACATGATCATCGATTTCTCGGACAAGTACTCAAATGTATTATTTGCTGCCAAAGTCTGAAAAACAATAATTTATTTATAATAATTTATTTTTATTTGAAAAGAAATAATATATTCCATTTTTTGTATTGTTTGTATCAAATTTTGAATATAATTACAGTTAAGAGATTAGTGTCAAATGTGACAATGCTAGAATTACTGATTTCGGATGGCGTTGCATTTTTATTGTCACAATTTCCAGTTTTTGGTGGTTCCAAATGCCCTTGTCTATTAACATCACTTATAACTTTGACTAACAACTCGATCAAGCGTCGAAAGTACAGGTAGGAAATCTAAAAAATTTTAAAAGAAATTTAATTCCAAAAAATATATTTTTTCTGTTGTGGAATTTTTCTGTAATGCTAGGCACCTGAGTTTCGGGAGGACAAACGCAGGACACGTCCTTGATTAATCGACAGCATACGTCATTATTCATTTTCAAAATTGTAACAGAGGAATTTAACCCTTCCACGTATTCTCCCGAATTATAACGAAAATTTTTCTGCTTGAAATCAGTAAAGACGAGGTTCCAAATTCCGTCTCGTTTCACTAATCCACCGTCAATCGCCTGAGTATTAAATTTAATTTTCCCATTATATATTATTTGTATAAATAATAAAAATGAAATTTAAGTGAATTAATAATAATTAGTCATAAGGTAATTGTTTACTTGGATTACAAATTTTTGTTCAATAACTGATTTTTTTCTACGTTACGGTTGTCCACGAAATTATATAAAATGTAAAAACAAAAAAATAATCCAAAATTGAAAAAAAAAAAATTTCTATTCAAATCAAATTTTAGAACGAAACAGTAAGAAATGTATTATATTGAAAGAAATGTGAATCGATCAAAGATTTCATTAATGTTAAATATTGATAAAAAAAAATTAGAAGAGAAAACATTAAAAATGGCTATAATTACTATTACAATTATATTATTTTTAATAAATTTGGTTTCATTATTATTGTTGTTTTTTCTTAACTTGAGACATCGAAATATCTCAAAAAATACGCATCCTATGAAAAAATATCCGTAATAAAAACTTTTTATTTTTGAGGGGGAAAAGCGACTTCAAAAAAATGTACCCCACCCCACCCCACCTCTGGAGGCAGGGGGGGGGTAACTTTTTAATTTCAAATGGGAACCCCAATTTTGTATCACAGATTCAGGTTTTCCTTTATGAAATATGTAAGTTTTATTCGAAATTTTTTTTTCGATTCGCGACCCCCCCCCCTGCCTCCTGCGAGGGGGTGCGGTGAATTTTTTCAAAGTCGCTTTTCCCCCTCGAAAATAAAAAGTTTTTATCACAGATATTGTTTTCATAGGATGCGTATTTTTTTTAGATATTTCGATGTCTAAAGTTTAAAAAAAAACACCCAGTATATATAAATCATAATAATTATATTACATATTTTATTGTAATAAACAGTATGTATAAACAATAATAATAATAAATAAATATTTTGATAGAGAGGGTAGGATTGTCTGGAAATAAGATTAAAATTATTATTAAATTTTTTCAATTGAAGACTATTAATTAATATTGTGTAAATGAATATAACCGATAGTTGTATCTTAATGTTAATAGATTTGCCTGAGTTCTTAGGTAAGGGGGATAATTAAGATAAATGAATTATTAAATTAAAAATAATTAATTGATAAATAATTTATAATAATATAGATTAATAATATAAATATACATTTTAACAACCAAATCTATTGTTTATAGTATACAAGAAAATTTAGAAATGACAAAAATTCGGAATTAAAGCCAAAAATGAAAAAATAACACTTCTTTGACCATTTAATGCTGATAAATATAATCTGGATTAATATTTTGAATAATCGTATAATTATGTATAAAAAAGTATTAACTTTATGTAAATTTAAAAATGATTTATTTAATCATTCAAGATTTGATATAAATAAAAAATGTAGTTCAGAAAAAGTAGTTTATTTACCTATAATTATTTAAAAATAACTAATTATTTAAAATATATTTTAAAGCGTGGTATTCACCAAACGACAAAAGAAGTAGTTATGAACGTGATTTTTACAGATTTCATATTTTTTGTAGTTTGGGTGAAAATATTAAACTTTTCGGTTCTCTCTGGAAAATATTTCACTTTTCGACTAGAAGGAAGATTTTCCAAAAAGGTTTCAAGCCATTCACTCCAAAATTCGTAAAAATCTTCAAAGTAAACAATTACCAGCAATAATAAAGTTAATAATAAAAAATTATTTTGTGATAATGATGAATGACGTGAATTTTTAACTAAAAAAATATTTCTAACGGTTTTGAATAGATCTTCCATTTTTTCGGTCCCTGCGTAAATCACGTAATAGGAAGGCAAGGGCCTCATATTGGCGATGCTCTCCACAGTTTTTGAAGTGAAGTCATCAATGACGACGAGTCTGATAATCGAGTTACCAATCAGGTAGTAAAGGGTTTCATTCAGCTCTATATAAAAATTTAATAATTAATTAGAAAATGAGATTAGGGGAAACCTTGCTACAGTGGACAATGCAACTTACAAATCATAATTATTAATTAAAAATAATAATGTATGTAAAATAATTAATTAAATTTGATTAGCAGTTAGCCATTATGCGTGTTGCTAATATAAAATTAAAATAATTATTTTACGTATATATTTGTGCTTTTAATTAATGATTATCCATCGTGGGTTGCATTATCCACTGTAGGAAGGTTTCCTTTACTATTAAAAATTACGAAAAACCTATTAAGATATTATTTTCTTTTAGCAGATTTTTAATTTTGTTACCCTTTTCATACTCGAAAATCAAGGCCGCATCTGTCGTATTTTTTAAAAACAGTAGATCGTCCATTGCTTGCACATAAGAGCTTATGCTTAAGTCTCCCCTTTTGTAAATTATACCTCGAGTATCTGCAACCGTTCGTAGCTTGTCCCAACCAGTCCAGGTCAGGTCCAAAATTATACTGATTCCTTTGTAAAGTTGAGCACACACTATCAAAAATTATAATTGATATATAAATTATAAAAATTTGATTACCCAATGAAAAACATTTCTGCAAATCAATTTTGTTTGTGCACAGAAATCAGATCTTTTAGCAAAAAAATCTATCCAATCACTTTGAATGTCCCTTTATGCTACATAATATAATATTATTATTTTTTATTTCAAAATATTTCAAAATATTCCAAAATATTGAACATTTCAAACTCAGCTTCAAAAAAATACAATTTTCAATTAAAAGGCTTACAATTATGCAATCTCAGAATTCAGAATCATAGCGATCTTGTTTTGTATTCTATTGGAAAAATTTAATTTTCAATTTAATGTCATAACATTTCTATGATCGGGTTAGCCCAATGTGGCTCCGATCATGGCTCCTGCTGTGGTCCTGATCGGGGCCACATCGGGCTGCCCTCTGTAAATCAGAGTTGAGTCAAAAATTAGAAATAATCAAATTTAAAATTATTCCCTGTCTTTATTAGCGAATATTCAACTAATTTTTAGTTCAGTGACTGACCTAAAGTTAACTTGTTAAATCTAACTTCTTGTATGCAAAGAATATAAAAAACGACAAAAAAGTAAAAAAAGCTTCATTTAATTTGAACAAACTTTCTGAAAATGTATATTTAGGGACGCATTCAATTAGTTAATAAATATAAAATTATCGAGTTAGTGCTAATTATTGTAGGTTTCTTTTTTAATATGATGAGAGTTTATAGTTATTTATATTTGAATTTGCAGCGCTAATCTCGAATGTATTCGATTATTCTTCCATTCGATTATTTGCCAAAGAATTGACGGAAGGAAGACAACTATGTAAAAGTGACGATCAGTAAACAAATAAACCGGTAACGACATGTGGATAAATCACTTTGAATAATTCTCAATCCACCTCGCTAATCATTTACGCAAAGTTTTCAGACCGGGGTGAGGTGTTCATATAAAACTAGAATTATCCACGGTAGCTCTCTAAGATTTCCGACAGTGAACCTCGAGAAAGCATCGACAATTTGAAGATCGTTTATTGTTTGTTTTTGCGTGAAAGTGTTAAATAGATTGAGAATTGGGAACCAGACTTGGGACCAATTGTACAAAAAGATCCCACTCTTCTTTTTAGTATGCTATAAAGGTACGTATAGACTTAATGCTGTAACTTTTTTGTACTATAAACTCACTTTTTTATTCGTTTCTCGATGTGCTAAAAAACTTCGTTTATAACATTTATACTTGTTTTTTTTTGGTTCGTTGATAGTGAAATAATTTTTTTATACATTAAAAAGAATATTTAATCGTATAGCAGAATTTAATAAAATTTTGAATTTCTTTCAGATCCAACACAATGAATCTAAACCTTGTTCGACCATTCCAGTTAGTGGAATTTGTTAAAAGATGCCTAAAGGAAGAGAGAACTGTTGACTGTTACAGTGGACTGGAAGTGATTTTTAAATGATAAAAAATCAAATTTCAACAAAAAATATAATTTTCAATACAAAAAGATGAATTTTCAACAAGATAGTTGAATTATCAACCAATACGTTGAACTTTTAACAAACAAGAATAATTTTCTACCCTTAAAGACGACTTTTTAACAAAATATATGAATTTTCAACAAGATAGTTGAATTACTAACCAAAAAGTTGATCTTTCAACAAACAAGAATAATTTAATACCCACAAGGACGAATTTTTAACAAAATATATGAATTTTCAACAAGATTGTTGAATTTTTAAGAAGATAGTTGAACTATCAACCAAAAAGTTGAACTTTCAACAAACAAGAAAAATTTTCAACACAAAAAGACAACTTTCTAACAAGAAATATGAATTTTCCACCAAATCGTTGAACTTGCAATAAGTTGAATTTTCAATAAACAAGATTAATTTTCCACCCAAAAAGACGACTTTTCAAAAAAATACTTGAATTTTCTACCAAATATATGAATTTACAACTCATACAAAATACATGACAAAATTTCAACTGAAAATGGAATAGTTAAATTTTCAGATAAAAATGCTGATAAAAAATTAACTTTGTGCAAAAAAAAAAACAATTTTCAACAAAAATGTTGAATTAGTTACCAAAAAGGATAAATTTTCAACCTTGCGATGCAGTTTACGGCAATGAAAAAGGTTCCAACGAAAACACTTTTCAAAGAGTACCACATGTGCTCATGTATCACGGGTAAGGAAATTTAAAATACGTATTAATTTTATTCCGTCAACAATAATATTTTTCCTTTACAATTAATTTATCAAAATTCTTTGCAGGTTAGAGTTCTGAACGATACAAAGTATCTCAGGACGATCCACTGCTGTACATCGGCTCATTGCTCAGCAACGCAAAATATTGCGGTGGACTTTTTTCAGAATATTTATATAAAGTAACTCTGTAAAACTAACGATAATTGCTTTCAAATATTCGAATAATAAAGTTTAATATTCTTAATTAATTATTTACTTTCTTATTGAATAAATAAAATTTTAGTAATATTTTCATAAAGAAAAATTAGAAGGGGCCTGGTCGGGGCCAGATCGGGACTTCCTTATGGATACCCCAGTCTGGCCCTGATCGGATTAGGCGTTTCATTTCGAGTCTGGTCCTGACTGGGATGCCCCATTGGGGCCAAGTTCTGCCAGATCTGGCACCGACCAGGGCCACTCCAAAATTTCTGCACGGGAAGAAATGCCCGGCTGAATATTCTTGATAACCCAGAAAAAAATTCCATCGAAAAAATGATTATGTTTGTTAGTAAGTTTCATGAATGAGCATTATAATTAATTATGTAGTTCAAGGATTTTTTTGATTTGCTTTTGTTGTAAGCACGGTTTATCTCCTCTGGGGTAATTTTTACCATCAACCTTTAATTTTAGTTTTTGTTTTTATTTATTAGAATAACAGTTATTTTTAGAATTGAACTGTAACCAATTTGTATTAATCGAATGATTCAAAAAGAAAAAATTCCATGCTTATTATGAGCACTTTTCGCCATTTAAATGAATAATCGGTTATGTTTAACGAAGTTCCTATTCACACCGAAAATACTTGGTTTACACTCACCGTATTTTCATGAAAAGAATGATAACAAACTTTTTTTTCTTTTTAAAAACATGATTTTTATCAGTTGTGACCTTGAAAATTATATTTTCAGGTATTTGCTTGATTGCGTACGTAATTCTCTCTCATTTCGTATTTCGAGTTTCGTGAAAAACGCCGGCAAACAGCTTGCTTGCCGGCGCCGGCAAGGTTGTTCATTGCTGGCGCCGGCACCTATTGAAAATTCGAACTGAAACGTAACTTCATTATAATTTCCCAATAACTACTAGCTTTACTGTTTGCTATATTGGACATTTTTGTTGTTTTTTAATTTCTAATTAAATTGCAGGTTTCTAACAATTCTATGGTGTAATTGGATAAACTGACTAAACTTAACAAGTTGGAAGTGCAATAATTTGGGGTCTGGATCATGCAAACCAAAGAAAATCAAGTTTCTTCAATATATAAAATTTTCTGACGATGACAAATATTTTCTTAGGTCAATAAAATATCGTATCGATCGTATTCGTAACGATCATTTCTTTCTTTCTTTATCAAACATTAGTGGTGTGACTTAAATGATTTCTGTGGCCAATCACAGCCAATATGACTTGCCGTGGGTTGTAATTACTCGACCCCAAAGTTTGGAATAAGTTTTCACGTTTTTATTTCCGAAAGTTGAAAACTTTCGTTTTTTAGCATCTTTAAAGCTTAAAATACTCCGAAATCAAGTCATGGAATAAGTTGAAATTTTCAAATTTGAGGGTCTTGAGGAATTTCAATCTCTAAACGTTCACCCTGGTAGAAATTTGAATACAATTTTCCAAATTGAAAAACAAAATTAGAAGAATTTACAATTTTCAACTTCTTTAAGTTAGAGAAGGAACGCTTTCAAATGCGAGCAATATAATTTATCAATTCAGTCATTTCCAGTTTAACAATTGAAAATTTTCAATTTACCAATTTTATGACATTTTATAATTTCAATTTGGTCAATATCAATTTTAATTTCTTACAATTAACTTTAAAATCGAATAAAATTTACAATGTTAAATTGTAAGTTGAAAAAGAAATATTTTTCAGTACCATTTTAATTTCAATAACAAGTTGCCTAGTTTGAATTCTTGAAATTAAAAAATATTTTTGTATTTTAAAATTTGATTGGAATTTAATTTCAGAATTAGATACATTAAAATAAAAAAAAATGTCAAGAACGTTTTTAAATTATCAGTCAGTCTTCAAAAAATGAATATTTATATCAACATTTCTCTTTCTAAATCAGTGTTTAATAATAATTCATTTGATGCTTTTAAATTTATTGGTAGCAACATTAAAAATGGAAAAATGGGAACTTCTTTTCAAATTTGTTTCCTTACCAAATATATTCAGATGTATAGTAGAAATAATGAAATTTAAGAATGAAGTCAAAAAGGTACTAAAACTTGAAAACTTGCAATTTAAGATTTCCTTTGTATGTTTTGAAATAAAAATATGTATTTTATCATGAGAAATCTCCTTTAAAGATTCCAATACAGACTAAAGATACACAATACGTCCATGTTCCATTATGTGCATTTGCTTCAAGTGAAATACGAACTTCACTCGACCGGAAGCTTCTGCTCTAAGGGAGGTGAAGCGATACCGGCGGTATAAACGAAAGCAAACATTCGATCCTTCCGTAATTTATCGAGAAACATAAAAAAGTGGACGAGGGTCGCGGAAAGTAGAGTAAGACAACTAAAGCCGGTTCTGTCTCTTTTTTCAGCGTAAAAATGGTACAAAAACGCATAGCTTTTTATGATTTTGCATAATAAGGATTTAGTTTTGCTTAAATATGCAAATATGGAAATTTTTTGAGTTCACGAAAATCAACTTCGTATATCATATGAATAATTTATAATTATATCAAATATATATAATAAATATATAATCATTTATATCCCCTCGGAAACAAGCCCATTTAATACGTGTCAATTTCAAATTTTCCACATTTTCTCAGCGCTGAAACCTCATTTTATTCTGTACGGTTAAAACGGCCCATTTTGAACATATAATTTATATTGTGGCATTTCAAACGTTCTCATTATAAAATTTCTCAATTTCGAATGATATTCAATGAAAAACTTGACTACTGAAATCAAATAATTGATCAATTTTCAATTTCAAATGGTTTCAGATGCATATTCTACAATTTTAATAGGTTTCTGAATTAAATGTTTCATACTCTAATGCCTAGATTTTGATAAAAAATTTCCACTGTTATTCACATTATAAACATAGTGACAAATTTAATTGAAATTCTTCGATTTCTAGAACTATATCTAATTTTGAAATCGTTAAGTGTTCATGTTAAAATATTTGAATGTGGAACGGTGTAGTTTTGATAGTGCGAATCAGGTACAATTTTGAATTAGACAAACGTGAATTTTGTTACTTTTTTAAATCATACTTTCTGTACATTTTCCGTCCACAATACAAGGGGCTTGGGGAGGTTAAAATTAAAAGTTATTGCGTGAATATTATTTCTTAAACATTCTTTAAGAGGTGACTAAACTTTAATTTACAAAAAGTTAATAACAAGTACTTCTTTTTAAAATTTTCGAAAACCGAGCTTTTCCCACTCAAAACTTTGTGTTAATTTCAAAAAGCCGAGGGCACGGGTTAATGCTGACCGATTTGAAAAATGAGGAACTTCTTTTTCCGGAAAATAAACAAATGGAGGGGGTGGGTGTGATCAATAAAAAAAATCAAAAGCCGAATTTTCACTAATATAAGAGATCATCATTTTTTATATTCGTTATCATCATATTGAAGTCTTTTGAGCTTTTATCGTAAAAATTTTCATTTTACATGAGGATCTCGATATTAATTCTTAAGAAATTACGCTGCTTTCGAAGAAGGATAAAAAGTTCTAATTTTGTATCTCTCATTATGGTGGAATTGGGTTGATCTGGATCGAGCTTTGTGCCTGTAGAGACTATCAGCAACATTATAACAGGACAGATTCTAGATGCTCGTGCTAATGGAAAAGCGATAGCTCATCGTCGCATGAATACAAGATCGCTCATGGATGAGTATGTATAATAATGTCTATTAAACCTGTACATCCTGTGGAGCTAAACCTATGTACTTTAGCATCAGTACATGTATGTCTCATACAACCTCCTTTCAAGATACAAACCCCAAGATTCACTTTCTTCCTTCATTCTTCCTTCTTCAGTTAGATATATATATATTTTTTAAATGTGATTTCAAATTTAAATTTGAAATTATTAAATGCTAGGTTATTTCACATGTTATTATTAGATAGTGCGAAGTCGTTTAGCAATTGATTTAGCACGCATTTCTACCAAGGGACCATCCATAAATTACGTAACGCATTTTTTGCCAATTTTCACGACACCCCTTCCCATGTAACAAGTCCTACGAAAGTGGTGTAGCAATTCCTTATTAAATACAATTTAATTACTTAATACCCGAGACACCTCAATTATCAAATAAATAGAAGCTATTAAAATGAAAAAAAAAAAAGAATTTTCTCAAATCTTTTATCAAATCACTTGAAAGTTTATATTTCCAACAACACTCTAGAAAATCAAAACTTGCTGCTAAAGGTTTTAGATATTTTTACTTCCTGTTTAATCTGTCGTAAAATCTAGAAAAGTAGATCACTAAATCTAAGGTTGTCTTTAGTAAATAGTGCAAAGCCTGATAAACTTAGATTTTTGAAAATGATGTTGAGGGTACCAGTAATTTTAAAAATTGTGAAAAATATTTGTTTTCATGGATATTTTTTTTAAATACCGTAAAACCTTTAAATTTTTTCAAATTACCCCAATATCGTTTGAATTCTTTAAAATCTTCAAAAATAACTTGAAATATTCGAAAGTGTCTTTTAATAATATTTGAAATCCCTCAATTTTTATGAATAAATTTTTTTTAATTTTATTGTAATATTATAAAATCCTGCGACGTTAGACGAAATCTGATGATATTCCTTAAAATTCCTTGAAATTTCATTTTTATTATTATTATTATATCATCAAGCCGTTTCAGGCGTCATTCACTCCACTCACATTCTTTTCATAAACTATTTGTCTACCTCTGGGCATTCTGCCATTTACTTTACCTTTATACACTTGTTTGGTCAGTCGTTCATCTTTCATTCTTTCAACATGTCCGAACCATCTTAACTGATTTCTTTTCCGTATGTCAACTAGTGTCTCTCCCGTACCGCAAAGGTTTCATGCCAATCGCGTTAATTTTACTCTTGTCTTTTTCTTGACAGGTCCATGTCTCGCTACCATATAGTACAGTCGGTACAAATATAGAATTATGTATGGCCATGTTAGCTTTTTTGATATGTTTTTATTTCTGAGAATGGACCCTGCTCTACCGATAACCTTTTTACCCTCATTTCTGCGCCTATCTAACTCCCCATCTATTTTTCCGTCGCTAGTGAATGGGCTACCCAGATATACGTACTTGTCAACTTGTTCTAATCTCTCATCATTTAGGACAATGTTGCACAGTATTTTCTCACTTTTTCCTTTAAACACGATGATATATTTTGTATTAAGTTTATTCAACATTCTTTGCAAGTCTTCGATTGATTCTGCCATAACAATCTTGTCATCTGCGAAAGCTAACCCACGTACCCTCACTGTCTCGAGATCCACACCTTCTTCGTCGAAGAGGGCCATTCTTAGACACTTGTCCATGAATATATTAAAAAGCCATGAAGGCATAACGCATAACATAAGACTTTCCAAAGTTTAATTCTATCCACCTTGTCAAACGCTTTTTCTAGATCAACAAATGTACAGTAAACTTTTTTCCTTACTCTCAAACTTTTTTCTGTGTCCCGTCTTAAGCTAAATATTCGATCCGCAGCTGATCTTCCTGTCGGAAATCCACTTTGGACTTCCCATATCTTTTCTTCTTTTATTTGTATTACCCTACGAATACGCATTTTTGAATATTGTACAGAACTAGAACTTCATTACGAATTTAACTTTACGCGCCAAAGAAATGTGGTGAGTGAAAAACGAACCTAGCCAACAACAATTTAAAAAAAAAAATCAGGAATTTTATTTGTCAGTGGTCAAACAAATTGTACGAATCAGGGAATTTCTGTAACTTTAAATAAATGTCAAGAAGAATAATTTTGAAATTTTTCAATTTTAATTTGAACATGTTTTATTTCGTTTATAAAAGATTCTAGGCTGAAAATGTTACAAGTTTAACCTTTAAAATTATCCCCTCTCTGTGATAGCATAAAGAATGAGGGCGGTCGCTGAAGACCCCAGCAGAAATTTATTTATTGTAACAAGGATTTTTTTTATTTTTGTACGAAAATTCTTTTGGATATACTTTTTTACATCCTTTATGAGAAAAAACTAGTTATTATATATATTTTCAATTTCAACATCAAAAAAATTAAAAACAAAAAAAAAATGGAAAAAATTACTCACGATTAAGAAAAGGCTGGATATAAAAGACCCCAGGGGTAACTTCAAGGGTTGACATTCTGAATTTGAATAATAATTGTTAGGAAAAATTGAACATTGGTCCGGGAAAAATTAGGAAATTTTTGAAATGAAGTTTTGTTGCAACCCTGATATAATATTCTTGTTAGTAATTTATTTGCCTTCTATTTATATTTATATTTCTTTTTTACAGTTGATTCCTCCTGAAGATTACATTTTTAGTTACAAATTTTATTATTTGGTTGAAAGCCTTTGAGCATGCTCAAAGTTTTTGTTTCATTTCGTACAAAAGTCGTATATATAATTGAAATTTAATTCACAATGACTTATTTTTATTACTCAAATAATTGTCTACTCTTCGTGAGTGTTTTATAAAAATCATTCTTTTATAAATTATATTGTGTATTGGAATTTCATCTTCTTGACTGAAAAATCATCTATTTGGTTAGACGTTAATTTATCTTGTGAACATTTCTATACTTTCTGGAACAAATCGAATTTCTGCTGGACTTTCCTCTAAGTTGTAATATATTTTGATTTATTATTTTTCTTAGTAGAAGCTTTTCATACGTAAGGTATTCCAATAACCATTTTTTATGGGTATGGCAAAATATACCTTCGAATAATGAAGATTAGATTTCTACACTTAAATTAGAATGATTTTGAATGAGAAATTCATTTATTCTCCTCCACACTTCTCAAAAGTGAAAGACGACAAACAATTTTATGTCTAGCCTACTACATAAATTTTGAGATGACAAAAATGAAATTTTTTTGCATCATTATGCCTAAATTTTAACTTCTATTCGACCTTTCCTAATTGGGAATTCAACATTTTTATTGAAATTTGAGTGTTGTGTTGGAAATAAAACATTTTGTACAGAATTATTCGGTACTATTTGGAATTTTATTTTTTTGATTGAAACTTCAAATATTTGGATAGTTCATTCTTTAAATTAGTTTTAGCAAA
The DNA here is from genome assembly GCA_011634705.1 of Andricus grossulariae. Classification (NCBI taxonomy): domain Eukaryota; kingdom Metazoa; phylum Arthropoda; class Insecta; order Hymenoptera; family Cynipidae; genus Andricus; species Andricus grossulariae. The sequence continues at coordinate 220,549,410 of JAABKJ010007545.1, read as the reverse complement.
AACTTCATACAAATGTTTAATATATAATAAAAGCGTAGTTAGAGTCTATAGGTATGACGAAATGGACCTTCGAATAATGAAGAAGATTAAAATATGTAATTCTGAAAATGGAAATCACTGTTAGAGAATTTTTTTATTTTTCGGAATGAAATGTTTTTCCAAAAATGGAAACGCACTTTCTCAAAAAATTGAAGGGTTTTTATAAAAATTTAAAACTTGGATCTCCACAGGTATTCGTGAAAATATTTGTAAATTTGAAAGCTCAGGAATATTTTAAGTTTTTCCTTACATTTGAAACAAATTAAACTAAATTAAAAAGAAATTATATTGAACAAATATTTTCGATGAATCTTGACACGAGGCGTGAAGAAAGGAAAGGAAAATCGATAAGGTGTGTACATAATTCAAACTTTATCGTTTTGAACCAAAACAACTTTGAATACATTACCTTCGCGGAGACGACCTCTATTTACAAGTATAAGAAATGACTTCTGATTGTTTTATTAAAGCTAAAAATTTAACACAATCGCTCTTGAATTTTCGAAACTTTATAAAGATTTTTAGATATTTCATAAAATTAAAAAGGTGTTGGGGTGTTTTTTATTACGCCGAGTAGCTTCATAAAATAGCAAAGGATGCTTATGTAATTTCTATAAATATGAAAAATTTCTACGCCAAGTTTCTAAATATCTAATCAGAGAATTTCTCAATAATTAGGGGTTATCCTAGGATTTTAAAAATTCGCAGAGATTTCCAAATATTGAAAAATATTTGACAGGATTTAAAAAATTCTATACTGTTTCAAAGAACTTGCTTCAAAATTGGAAGATTCGAAATGATTTGAGATATGATTCAGAAGATTTTGGGATTTTTATAAAGATTTAACGGATTCTCGGAAGCTTCAAACATTTCCAAATGATGCAAAGGGTTTGTAAAAAATTTCGAAAAAACTTTGAAAGATTTTCAAAGATTTTTATATTTTTAAGGGATTTCACAGGCCTCGTGGAATATCGTCAGATTTGATGTAATTTGACGAAATCTTACAATATTTTAATGGATTTTTATGACAATTACAGGGATTTTCAGTAGATTTTGAATACTTTGATGGATTGCAAAGGATTTTAAATATTTCAGAGTATTTTCCAAGATCCCTAGGCTTTCGAAGGTATTTTGCAGGATTCAAATGAAATTTCAAGAGCTTTAAACAAGTTTGATGGATTTGGAAAGATTTCAAAGGAATTGAAATTCATTTATCTTGAAAATTTCTCAATATTCAAAAAATTTGTAGAAATTTATAAAAAAATTGTCTTGCTGTTTTAAAGAAATTTCTGGAATTTCGGAAGATAAAGTATTTTATAGGACATACTTAAAACGCTCTCAAATTATGTTAACAAATTGTCCAGACTTTCATTCATTTAAAAATTATTCCTGCAAACAAAATGTTAAGAAAATGATAAAAATTGTTCAGAGTGGACATTTTGACTGAAAAATTATATAATTGTTAAAAAAACGGTTTCCATTGTACCTTCTTGGAATGTTTTTGTATTTTCTTCAGATGATTAGATCGACCAAGAACCCGCATAGCAACAGCCAGCTTTCTTCAAGGCATATTGATTTTTCCATCTTTGTTTGCATGTTTATACATACAAGAGAAAATTATAAAAAAAGATTACTTGATTTCCTGTTTTTCATATATTGGAATGTTTAATTATTATCAAGGCGCCAGTGTGTTTAATCTGGCAAATAGGGAAATTTTCGAAATGTGCGATCAGCAATCATTCTCCTTTCAATGTAGTTATTTTTTAGATTGAACAAAACGTTTCATTTACATGTTGTAAAAGTTGGTATAAATAGCTGACTTCTATCAAGTCACTCTTTACAATCAATTTTTAAATTCAATTCGCTCGTTGATTTATTTGTCCGGAAAAATGAAGATCATTGCTGCTAGTCTTCTTCTCGCATTTGCTGGATTCATGCAGGAATCAAAATTCATGCATCATGGTGGTAAGTGCAAAATGATAATAAAATTATTATTTATAAAAAATTCAACTTCAAACGCCAAAAATCCATCAGATTTTGTACCTTAATTTCAACTCGTGCTATGATTTATGAAAATTGCAGAAAAAATCTGTTTAGAGTACTGAAAGTTTAATATCTTGCCTTTAATTGAAAGTTAAACTAGTGTACTTAAAATTGAACTAATTTACTGAAAAATGAATTTTTTAGTCAAAGATTCATCATTTTAGTTCAACATTCATCTCTTGGAATGCAATTATAAACATTTAGTTAAAAATATTTCTACTTCTTTATTCGAAAATTAACTTTTCAATTGAAAATTTAGCTATTTCATTTTTAGCCTAGAAGTTATCTTTTTTAAATGAAAATTTTTATATCTGGTTGAAAAGTCACGTTAGTTGTTCAAAATGTGTACTTTTTTTGTAGCAGATTAATTTCCTTTGTTGAAAATTTATCCGTATTTTCTATTTCTATTTTGCATTATTAAATTCTTCAACTGAAAATTCAAATATTCCAAATTTTGTTAAAAATTATTCTTTTTGAGTTTGAAGTTCAACAATTTGGTTGAAAATTTAAGTACTTGGCTGACAACTTTTTGGTTCAAGATTCTTCATTTCAGATTATGATCAGTTTGTTTGCAAGCTCAGATATTTTGTTAACATTTATTCTTGTGTGAAAACTAAAAATTAACTTTTCAACTGAAAATGCAGATATTCTATTTTTAGCTGAAAGTTAATTATTTTAACTGCAAATTTTTCCGTCCAAATTTTGGTGAAAAACTAATCTTTCTTAGTACAAAGATCAACAATTAAGTGAAAAATTCAACTACTTGACTTGAAATTAAACTAATTTCCTGAATATTAATTTTTTAATTTAGGATTCATGATATTATTTCGAAATTCGCTTTTTTGATTGCAAATGTGAATATTCTGTTGTAAATTTGTTTGAAAATTAACTTTTCAAGTGAAAAGCTAGGTATTCCATATTGGTTAGAAATTTGAATTTTTTAGTTTATAAATTACCTACTTGGTTGAAAATTTATGTAATTAGTTCAAAACTTTTTAAACTTGATTAGTTTTGTTGAAAATTCAAGAATTGTTTTTAAAACCGCGTATTTTTGTTGCCGTAGAAAATTTATTACTTTCAAAGAAAACTGAAATATTCTCTTTTTTGTTGAAAATTTCTGCATTTCATGGAAATTTATGTATTTTGTTGAAAAAACGTTGTTTTTTTTTATGAAAATTAATTTTCTTGACAAATAATTTGACTATTTGATTTTTTGTTGAGAATGAATCCTTCTACAATTTGGTTGAAAATTAATTTTTGTTAACTGAAAATTTAAGTGTTTTATTTTTGGCTTGAAAATTCATTTTTCATTGCTGAGAATTCGTTTATTTATTTGAAAATTCATCTTTTTTGATGGAAAATTGATATTTTTGCCGAAAAATTCATCCTTCTGATTAAAACGTCACTTTTCTCGTTGGAAGTTTTAGCATTGGTTCTAAATTTTTTTGTTTGTAAAAATTTTTTTTTATCTGAAAATAAAACTGTTCCACTTTCAGTTTAAAATTGATTTTTCTTTGTTTTTAAAAATCCATATATTTTGTTAAAAATTGGTCTTTTTTGGTAGTAAGTTGATCATCGTGGTATGAAACTCATCTCTTTTGTAAAGATAGTAACTACTTAATTGAACGTTAATTTCTTTGTCTAAAAATTCGTCATTATGGTTTAAAATTCAACTATATTTCTGAAAATTCCTTGCTTCTGGGTGAAAAATTAACTTCCGACTAAAAATTTGACTATTTTATTTGTTGGTTAAAAATTATCGTTCTTCTTAAATTGACCTTTTTCTGATGGAAATGTATTTGCAATATAGAATACCATAAATTTCCACAAAGTACATACATTCGTAATTTTATGTTGAGCTGTATAATATGCTTATGTTGAATAAAAATTGTATAGAAATAATATTATTAATAAATATAAAAGCCTAATAAAAGGAATCTACTGTTTACCATTTTCAACTTTGTGGAAATTTCTGAGTGCACCTGCGCCGACTGATCAGGATCCATCCGGGCCGAGTGAAACTCGCCGTATTCACTTTTGAATATTTTCCCGGATAGCAGAAAAGTTTCCCTAAACATTCCTGGAACATTCCAATTGAAGGTGCGGAGAGTTCTGAAAAATATCCCAGGAAGATTCTCGGAAGTAGTAACTGTCCGCCTATCCAAGAAGATTCCCAAGGAAGGTTTCGGGAATGCTTGCAAGGAATGTAATTAATGAAATTAATGAAATTGATATAATGAGAACATTTTGCACAAACATGCCCGGAACTTTGCTTTGGAACCTTTCTTGATGCACGGACAATTACCTACTACCGGGAACCTTCCCGCAATGCTCATGATAAATTTTTGCTTCATATAAAATAAATTAAAATAATGCGAAATTTTCCGGGAAGCTGCCTAGAACATTTTGCTGGAACATTTTTCACGAACATTCGCGGAACCTTCCTTGGGAATCTCCCTGGATACGCGGGCATTTACCTACTGCCGAGAACCTTCATGGAAAATTTTTGGGAATCCTCCGAAGCTTTCATTGGAATGTTCCGTGAATGTACATGAAAACTTTTGAACTATCCGGTTTTAGCCATATTTCAGAAGCCCGTGAGGATTTCTGAAGTTCTTTTAGCCTTGATAAGAAATAAAGTTGAAAGGATTGCTTTCAAATAACTTCCGATTTTTGCTACTAATTTCGTAGATCATATGACAAGTAGAACTCAAACTACAAGATTCGAGAGATACTTGGTTGATCAAAATTGTTGAATCCTTAAGCTACTAGCGTACATAAATTTAATGAATGTCAATTTTTTTCCACAGAAATAAGAGCTGCTGCTGCCGCTGGTACTGTTGCGATAACAACAGAGACAGGTCCTACGTTAACTAATGTATTCACCCAGGTCGGACATCAACCTTCTTGGCTAGAAAAGAAACCAACTAAAGATTTTCAACACTATGATGTTCATTTGCATAGAACTTGGGGTAATACGAGGAATCTGTGATTACATTTGCCGTCAATCGCGTATATATAACTGTGCCACGGAATCGAAAAATCTATTATGCGCTGTTAGAAACATAAGTCTCAGGTCATACCAGGTGGTCCTGGAGCCGCTCCAGGACCACCAGGTATGACTTAGGACTTCTAATTCTAACAATGCATAATAGATTTTCCGATTTCATAGCACATTTATATATACGCGATCGACGGCAAATGTAATCACGGATTCCTGGTATTTGTAAGGCTGAAAACCCTCCACAACAAATTCCTGGAAGATATTTATTAATTTGTAATTCCCAGTGAAAATCTTACCAATTCTTCCATTTGTAAACCTTGACACTTTCCAAATATCTCAATTCTATCGTTCATAATGCCAATTCTGTAACTTCGTATGCTCCTGCAGATTGGTTCCGCTAATTATGTATAATTCAGTTGTATCAATAAAATCACCAGTCTCAAATTATAAAGTATTTTTCATTTTTCAAGATTTTGTGAAAAATGTGGCTCAAAATATTTTGTATCTTATATCCCAGGAAAAATGTGTTGATACTTAAAAATTCACAGGGCGCGAACTATGAAATCTTTTTTTTTCTGTAGAAAATTATACTACGTGTCTGCAAGTCGAGCTACTTTCATGTACATTCCTTTTTTTGGTTCAAGACTCAATACTTTGGTTCAAATTCATTGTTTTCGTGAAATATTTCACTTAATTTGAAAAAATCATTATATTCTTATTATTTATTACATTATATTCAATGTTTTCATAACGTGTACATTTTGTCATCCGCAAATCACGTTAGTTTTTGTTCTGAATTTTTGAGCCCCCTACCCTATGTTGGATAGAAAAAGATTTTGGACGACCCCCACCCAACCTCTCGGAAATCTTACTAAGATTTTATGGACTCAGGCAACTTCAATTTTTTCAAAACTATTAGTCTTTAGTCTGAATACTATGAAAATTTCTACTTATTTATCGCAAGCTTCATAGTCATTCCCTGTTGCCTCCTGTTCTCGTTTTAGTTGGGAGAGCATTACATTTTTGGTTGAGCATTATTCTTTTATGGTTTTAAATTATATTATTTACTTCCAAATCAAATCATTCTGCCAAAAATTTTATTTTTCATGTTAATAATTGGTAGAAAATTCAAATCTCCTGTCGAAAATTCGTTTTTTTGTTGTTGCGAATTTTTTAAGAATAGAATATAAAGTTACTCTTCTTATTGGCAAATGATTCTTCTTAATTGAAAGTTAATTGCAAATGTATCTACAAGTATTCAATTTGTGTTTGAAAATCTATCTTTCTTAATTGAAAATTCAAACATTTCATTGAAAATATAAGATTTTCGTTTAAATTCAAGTTTTTTTATGGAAAATTAATCTTATCTGGTTGGCATTTCATTCTTTGGTCGGAAGACAAACTAATTGTTGAGAAATTTATTTCTTCCGTTAAAAGTGCAATACTTTTTCGAGAACTAATCGAATTACTGCTGGACTTTTCGCCAAGTTGTAATACATTTGGATTTTGTTTTGTTAGTAAAAACTTTTCATACGTAAGATCTTCTAATGCCCTCATCCCCCAAATCTGGTAAATCGCCATACGTAATTTTTAGATTTCCCTTTACAAGTAATTAAAAATTTACTGCACATCTATAATGTGTATCAAGAGCGTATTAAGATTTCATATGCATAAAAAAATAGAGCTTTGAATAATGAAGATTGGCTTTCTACACTTGAATAAGTCTCGTTTCCAACGACAATTCTATTTGTTCTCCACCACGCACCAAGAACGTGAAAGATGACAAACAATTTTATATCTTACCTACTATTATATATTGTTAGTGGACAAGCGAGAAAATTTTCGACATCATAGCTTCAATTCTATTTGATGAGAATCGGACTATTTATGAATTCACTTTAATAAATAAATTCAAACTTGATCCTGAAAAGCCGTACTTTTTTTCTAATTATTAAAACGGTATTTTGAAATCTACATTTAAGA
>JAABKJ010007545.1:220515711-220542241 GCA_011634705.1 Andricus grossulariae | reverse complement strand
TAAATTCAAACTTGATCCTGAAAAGCCGTACTTTTTTTCTAATTATTAAAACGGTATTTTGAAATCTACATTTAAGATTTAGTTTTGACAATTGAAATTGCTGTTGACGGATATTTTATTATTTTGTGAGAAAATGTTTCTCTATAAATCGAAACGTACTTTATAAGAGGTTAAAATAGTTAATGAGAAATTAGAAATATCGGTCCTACTGGTGTTTGCAAAAACCCTTTTTAATTTCAAAGCTAGGAATATCAAATGTTTCTATTTCCATTTGAAAAAAAGTTGTAATTCTCATTCAACTTTAATAACCAATAGCTTTCTTAATTACCTGAATGCTTCTCTACTATTTGTGAGGTTTTCGTGGAAATTATTGTGTTTAGGATGTAGCAAAGTTATTCTTCACTAAATTTTTAGCAAAAATTAAAATTTAGTTTAATATACTCAAGAGTTTTGACAAAAGGCGTAGAAAAGCAAGGTAAAATAGATTGGGTGTGTAAATAATTCTACCTTCATCGTTTTGCAGAAAAACAACTTACGAATACATTACCTTGGTCGAGATGACGTAATCTATTTACAAGTTTTAAAAATGCCTTCTAATTGTTCAATAAAGTTTAAGATTTTACGCAATCGCCTTTTCTATTACACGTTTCTATTAATTTATTACCTTTCTCATTTTCAATTAATGTATGGGTGAAGCTGAAAAAGTTAGAATGATTTGATTTTGAATTTCCCAAACTTCATAAGGATTTTTAAGGATTGCGTAGCATTCTAAAGGTTTAATAGTATTTTTAATTAATCTTGGATGTCCGTTTCAATATCTCACCCCTCCCCAAAAAACTGAATTTTATATCCAACTATACGGATTCAAATGCGCTTCATATGCAGCTAGCTTATATTAAAAAAAAGGTTTGAATTGAGTAAAACACAAGGAGACAAATTTTTCTGCCAGTAATGACCAACGATCAATAAAAATTACAATCCTAAGATTTCAAATATGCTTATCGACTAAATTTGAAAGGTTCTGAAATGCAACAGCCTTCAAAATTTTTCCATTTCCATAGATTTTCAAAAACTGCACAACAGAAAAAAGGGATTGTGCTCAATCACAAGTCCTTGTGATCACGACATAATTTCCGCCCGAGAGACATTGACAAGTAGTGATACATCTCTAGCGTTCTTATTCACATATCGGAATAGCACCTACACCCTTTGAACTCATTTCGAATGCACTCAATGCCCCAGACTCTAAAAAAATCCAATTCCCATGCAATTCCGAAAGGTGCTTGCACATCAGGCAGATGGGATTGTGGGCGAGGGGCGGTTGAAATGGTCTCTGTAATTCGCAATCTATTTAAGATGCGTGGTTCTGAAGTATAAAAATAACAAAATTAGTTAACCAAGAATAACCCATGACACTAATACCTACCTGTCATTGAAGGTATGGATATTGAACAAAAACAAAAAGATGTAAGTCAGAAGTAATTGATTTTTACGGGTTTCACAAAGCCAGGCCAACCAATTTGAAAATTGAACAAAATCGCACCATTTATCTTCGCAAAACTCAAAACTATACTTACAACTTTGCAGTTATAACCATAAAGTCCTAAAAAACAACCTTAGCACATTTAACTGCACCGCCGAAAAATTTCCCATTGAGAATAAATTAAATAAATCGTAATAATAATAACTAACTTATAATAGCTAACCAGTCACCAGTATCGCGCAGTGCCACCCACAATAAGCTGTTGACCATGAAGCAGAACTAGACGCAAAAAATAAGATCTCTTTCAACAGCGAAACAGCGCCTTGAATGGCGAGTAAAGTGGATTCAGGGAAATTTCACCTTTTCTATCTATTCTTCCGGTCTGTTCAATTGAACGTCTCGTGTTGCTAAAAATCCGCCTAGTTCAGTAGATATTCAAGTCTTCTGGGAGCATGTATATGGAGATACTTATCAGCTGAATGGAGACGCTTTAGATATTTCACTCTTTTGTAATATTTGCCAAGGCAAGGGTTACAAGGTCCACAGAAAGAGTGTCCAATAATTACTGCTGAAGAAGTGAAGAAAGTTATCGCTAGAACTAAGAACTTTTCAGCGTCATGGCCAGATAAAATCAACAACTTTTGGTGGAAGAAGTTCACTTCTACGCACCAGCGTCTGGCTCGTATATTCATTACTTTCTTGAACAAAGAAGAATCCATCCCGCATTGGCTAGTGAAACGACGCATGGTATTGATCTCTAAAGCCGGAGATTTGTAAAGTCCAAAGAACTACAGGTTCATAGGTTGTTTAAACACCAGCTACAATCTTAATTTTTGTGCTTTCTGTAGCATCCTTGTGAAGGGTTAAATAGGTACTCTTGAGCGATTGGCATGAGCCTTGGACTGGACAAGTGTGCTTGCGTTCACCTACACCAAGGAAGACTAGAAACTACATCATCGCGTGACGATCAGAATATTCACCTCATAGGCACAAATACCATTCAATATCTTGGTGATGGAGAAACTTATACATATCTTGGAATACCGCAATCGGAAACCCAAAATGTGTGCGTGTTAAAAACGCCCTTGAAAAAGGTATCGCCAAATTCTCAGAAAACGTTGGACTTCCGAATTATCTGGCATAACGCGATCCAGGCGATAAATATGCTGACCATTCCTATACTGATCTACACGTTTGTTGCATTACAATGGTACGTCAATGAGTTGAAACAGCTTGACCGAAGCACACGCAAGATGACCGCTAATGGGGAACTCGAGCTTTCTTTTCGAGCTGAGCAGGAGGTACCAAGGCTACAAAGTCCAATCTTGTAGTTCTCATAATTGGCTGTCTTGGAGGTATGAAAGATTCATTTCTCAGCCAACCCAACAAGATTCCGGCTTACCAGGGTCAGGCTCATACCATCGCAAACCGGATAAAGGTTGTTATTCTGGGATCACTCAATCTGGTCGTTCGATGCTGCTCCTGATAACATTCTACATAAATTGCAGTAGCCCTTAAAAAGTTTCCAGAGGTGAAACCTGAATCTCCAACGGAACAAGTAAGAGAAAATATACCAAATGTTTGAACCAGTTTCTAGCTAACTAAAAATAACAAAATTAGTTGTGGAAAAAGAAACCTCAATACGGACACCTCACCCTAATTAAAAACATAGATACCAAACAAAAACAAAAAAAGACAATAACCATACTGTTTTTTAAATCTTTATCTCCACAGTGATATACAGCAACGCCCCAAGAACTACCCCTAGCACATTAAACGAATGCTATCTCAGGCACCTCCAACTTAAACAGCAAAAAGTGATTTTAAATTAGAAATAATTAGCACAAAAACTTTTCCATGACTCTAGTTAATATTGACATCGCTACAGTAATAATAAAAAGACCATAAAAATACCGCTGGAACAGTTGACGAGCCCCGTCTCATCTGCTTCCAACTACAACTGCCCAAAAAGTTCAAATTAGGTGAAATCATCTCAGACATCTACCCAGGCCGTGGACACTCAATGCTTTAGAAGTGCACGTGTATAGTCGACGGTGGCGCCATCAAACGAGCCCGCAGGTTTTCAAGTTAAGATAACTTAATTAAAAAAACTAATAAATTAAAAAAACAATAGAAAAACAAATAGAAAAACATAAATAATTACTGGAATAATTATTTAGGAATTTCTGTTTGTTTTTCTATTGGTTTTTTTTTACATTCTCATCCAGAGAAGGTGTTAGATTTGTGTAAAATTTGACCCCCCCGGTTTTTGTCATATGTCCACGTTTTGAGACCCCTGAACCAAAAAAACAGGTTTTTACGAATGTGTCTGTCTGTCTGTATGTATGTATGTATGTCTTTCTGTGAGCACGATTATTTCGAAAGAATTGATCTATGAGATTGGCCTTTGATATACTAGCAAACGAAAGGTCAAGTTCGCTAGCCAGCCATTTTGGATGAAAATTCAAAAAGTGAGCCCATTTTGAAAATTTTTGAGGCCATTTTTTTCACAATTTGGAAACTATATGTGCGTCTGTTCATAGTACACAAAAATTTAAACAATTTATTCTAATGAAATTTTTCGATGAAATAAAAATTTTCAGACTTACAGCATTTTAAAAATCCAAAAGAGGAAACGAAAATTAACATTTTCAGCCAAAAAACGTACCACACGAAAAAAAGTCATGGCAAAAAAGTGTTTTTCTTTGCATGCCCTACAGGATTATCATAACGACTTTTTGAATGTTCTTGAAAAATCGAAAATTCCAATTTTATTGCACAAAAAGTAATGAAAAATCAAAAATTCAATTCCACGGTCAAACTATGCAAGATACGACAAATAATGATCAAACAAAAACTGTGCACTTCAAAAAGGTCTACAAATTTGTCATGGATCACTTTTTGATAGGATTTGCTGTTTCTGTTTTATTCGTAAAAAGTAACATTAATAGTGAAAAAATCGGCCCGTGTAGTGGGCACATTCTCATCAAAACTTTGATTATTTCATTTTTTATTTATCTTGCGTGTGGGTTTTCGAAATATTTAATTTCTTCCATGTCCTCAGAACTATTTGTATCGATTAAAACAATAAAATAACCATCATTAGTGCTCATGGTACTTGAAAATTCGTATTTTTACATTCTCATCCAGAGTAGGTATTAGATTTGTTTAAAATTTGAGCCCCCGGTTTTTGTCAAATGTCAACGTCTTGAGACCCCCTGAACCCAAAAAACAGGTTTTTACGAATGTGTCTGTCTGCATGTATGTATGTCTATCTGTGAGCACGATAACTTTCGAAAGAATTGCCCTATTAGATTGGCCTTTGGTATACTCTTTTGGTCTCGTAAACGAAAGGTCAAGTTCGTTAGCCGAAAATTTGGAAGAAGCTCAACGTTTTAAGAGTCTGCTCTCTACTCAAAGTTATCAGTTGAGAACTTTCAGGTAACACAATGATTAATGAACATTGAGACTTTGAAAATATGTTTCGCGTATGGAACCGAGGGGTTCACCATTTTTTAAATTTTGCACTAGTCAAATATTATTATTATACTATTATTATGATATTAATTAGAAACTATAGACCAAACATTATACTCTAGTCGCTCAATTATACATCCTTACTATGACTGTACATTTTTCACAGCAAAAAGATGTACAAGAAACTCTGTGCAAAAGAAGATTTCCAATATTGTGCTGCAAATACAAATTTATAATCACAAACTGTTTTCGAAAAACCAGCAAACTAAAAAAACGCAAAAATTGTAAAAACTGCGAACTTCGAAAAAAGGACAGTTGTGCTGAGTTGTGGTTGTTAAGCGTGACCAAAAACTGTCATAACATTCTCTATCTCGATTGAAATTTTCCTGAAAAATTTATTTCTTTCAACTTTGAAATATTTCTTTGAACCTACATTTTGAAAAATTCGAATTCCGAAAAAATACAAGAATGATACAATTAGTACTTGCGATCAAGGTGAAAGAATAATTTTGTTAGGAGATATGAAAGGATGGGTCGACGTCCAACATCAAGACACATATACAGAAAGGGTACTAGGTAAATTCGGGGATCCAAGGAAAAATTATAACCAGGAAAAGTTAGTTAGCTTATGCTTAGAAAAGAACGTATTTATTACAAATACTTGGTTTCGACATAAAATGATCCACACGTACACCTGGTCTAAAGATAACAACCGCAGTATAATTGACTTCGTTATTGCGGATGAAAGAATAAGGGAACTAGTTAAATATACAAGAGTCATGAGAGGATCCGAATGCAATACTGATCATTACCTTTTAGTCTCCAAAATAAACTTAGGGCGGGGATTCTGTAATATTCGAGGAACGATATCTGGTTGTCATTTGTGACAAATTATTGTTCACTTATTTTTTAAACAAATAAAGAATGTTATAAACAATATAATTGTTTAAATAATAAATTTTTTGTTTGGCCAAAGAGATGAATTTCCAGCTAAAATGATCCAGCTAAAACATTAATTTTCAACAAAAATAGTTGAAGTTTCAACCAAAACAGATTATTAATTATCAATCAAATAATTGGATTTTTAACCAAAAAAGGTGAAGTCCTCATCAGAAAAGAGATGAATTATCACTAAAAAGTTAATTTTCGACCAAAAAGTCTGCATTTTCAACTGAAGAGTAGTTGAATTTTCAACAAAAAAAGATTAATTTTCTACCAAAAGATACATTTTAATTAAAAGAGTTAAGTTTTTATTTTAAATAGACAAATGCTTCAGAAAAACTTTGACTTTCAATCCCGAGAAGATAAATTTTCAACAAAAAAGTTCATTTTCAACCAAGACGAATTATCAACCAAATAGATGAATTTTCAACGAAAAAAAAATTAATTTTTGGCCAAACAAATGCATTTCGAATTTTAAACCAAAAATTTGAATTTTAAATCAAAAGGTCAAAATTTCGAACAAAAACGATTCAACTGCAACCAAAAACAGTTGCACTTTCGACCAAATAGTTCAATTTTCAAACAAAAAGACGAATTTTTTATAAGACAATTTAATTTTCAACAAAAAAAAGTTAATTTTCAGTCAAGAAAGACCACTTTTCTACCAAAAAAGAGAAATTTTTTATACAAAAAGAAGAATTTTCAATAAAACAGTTGAATTTTCGACAAAAAGATATGACTTTTCGACATAATAGTTGAATTTTTAATTAAATAATTAAATTTTGAACCAAATAATTAAATTTTTACACAAGCAAGATGAATTCTGAACCAAAAATATAATAGTAGGCTTTTCAAATAAAAAGAATTAAACTTCAACCAAAAATTGCTGGATTTTATGATTGGGTTCAATTAATTCAGTTCGCATTTAAGGAAAAAACTAGAAAGGGGGGAAAGCCTCTTGAAAATAGGATAAAAAGAGGAAATCTTTTTAAAAAAGGGTGAAAAGAGGGGAATACGCGAAAGAGGGTGAAGTCTGATATTAAATAGCATTTTCATAATACAAGATTACTATAGATTTCGTACATAGACTTTAATTAAATTTTTTTTTGAGATACTCGTAAAATCTAAAATGAGAAGGATTAAAGTGACTAAAGTGGCCTTTTCATTTAAAAAGTTACAATAGTGACTTGATAAAAAGTGACTTAAAGTGACTGAAGTGACTGTGTGGCAGCCTTGTCTTTATCAGATTTTCGCAGATCATGTTTTCATCTCTCTTATATTGATTCCTTTTTTTCTTACGTAATTAATGAACGCTTAGTTTACGAAATATATAATAATCATCTTTGGGGTTAAATGTGTCAAACCACTTTAACGTTACTTTTGCTTTCTCCAAAAAGAAGGATTGCACAAGCCGAGATCAATTAATTTATAATCATCTTTTTTGTCGAGATAATTTGAAATCTTGACGCCTTTTATTGATTCTGACTGTGAACCAAAGTGCTCTTTGGTATCTTAAAACTGTACGACAGCTGAATTCAAGGCGTCAGACTGTTTCTAGTCGATAAGAAGCAACCATTATCGATAAAATACACCTACTTTTGAACGAGCAATTTTCTAGGTTAATCGTCGGTTATCGGTTTATCATAATCGACAGCATCAACGCTTGGACAATTTTGCGGTCATGGCAAAAGGCAAGATCAGGGTACGAAAAGATCGTGGACAACCAGTTAGATTTGTATATTGCACAATCATTTTCAAGCATCAGTAAGTGCGTTGTCCTTTACACATCCAGGTTATTATTGTATTATACCAAACGACAATGACATACTTTCTTTATAACTTGTGTATATCGATTACAGTGATGTTTTAAAATCCGATTATACCTAAAAAAATGTTTCACGAGAGACGTACTCACCTTACAAGGAGACCGACATCGCAAATGGAATCCACGTATTCCGAAAATCTGGAACAGAGAATAAATAAATTAATTGAAGTTAAAATTTAAAGGTTTATTTTTTGTTAAAAATACTACATTGAATGCCTAAAATTATAACCTTCTTCGAAAAATTATAATAAAAAATGTTTAAAAGTCGAGTAGCACTATATCACTGACAGACGAGAGAGGGTGCAAATATTGAGAAATTTCAAAAGTATTAGTTCGAGATTGAAGGCGATAGCTTAAAAACTAATAAATTCACCCCGTCTAGTACAACGGCTCCCAATCCAAATATGACCGACCCAAGCGCTGCTCAACTTCGGTAATTGAATGGTAAACCTTAAACAGCTTCTCATGTCGAACGGACAGAAACTAAAAACCTGAAGATTTACAAATTGTATGAGAAGTGTTCAAAATGGAAACATTTAAAGTTTGAAGCCTTTACAATTAAATCATTTTTCATTCAGAATCTTTTAAATAGTAAAGTGTTAACTTGGAATTGAATATAGTACAAAACTGAACAATTTGGACTTAAAAACTTATAATATATAACCATTTTAAACTGTATAATTAAACATTTAAACGCTTTAAATGTAACAACTTTAAATGTCAAGCGGATAGATAAATCTTTATTGTTCATTAAATACAAGTCTCAAAAAAGTCCTTAATTCATTATCTGGCTTGTAAAGATACAGCTTTAAAAATCGTGAAAATATGTGCTTGAAGTTCTGAACGTTCAAATGAACGAAATTTTTACTGCTGGCTTTGTAAACTAGAAACAGCGCTGAAATATTGATTCAATTTATATTGCAAATAACAGATTACAAAATAAACTTCGAATGCATTATTTTATTTGTAGTTAGAACAATATTTTTTGATAAAATAAAACTCGGAAAAATTGTTTCGTTAATTTGAACGTTCTGAACTTCAGGTACATCGTGAAAATAGGGTAAGGTAAAGTAGGCTATGGCGGCAGTGCAAAGCACGGTGGATATTACAAATAACGCCTGAGTTTGTTGATTCTTATACTATTTGTTTTTTACATGAAATAGCTTTTTTGTTTGGAAAAATAGTGGTGTAATGCAATTTCTGTTTGGAAAAATGTGTTGAAAGAGTAATTGTGAAAAAAAAAACAGTTTTGCCGGAAACAGATGGAAAAATCTTTGACAGAAATGAAGTACTTACAGCGTATTTTGCGAGACTTGAAGCATTAGGTTTCAACAGGTGAAGTTATTTTCTAAACTTCTGATATCATAAATTGTTTCTATAAACATTCTAAATATGTTTAAATTAATTACATCTTGCAACATCACATATGGTGCACGACGGCGTGTCGTATATGCATTTCAGGGAGTAAGTGGTTATATAACTGGGTTTTGCAACATACTTTACTTTGATTGATAAGAAAACATTTACTTATTGTTGAAAATGTATGGAGTAATTTTTCGTTACATTACAGTCATTACACTCTCAGGTATCATAACATTGTATTATTTTTATTCTACAATTTTCATATTATTTAAATATCAGTGGTGTAGTGGAGGCCTAGCGGCGCCAAGCTACTTCCTTCCAACATGGAAAATTTGTTTGTTTATGGGACATCCATAAACAACGTTACCAATTTTGGGCTTTTTTGACCTCCCCCCACCACCGAAAGTAACGTAACCGTTGACTAAAGATGGATTTTACGTTTATAAACACTTTGAAATAAAATTAATGTATATACAACACATTGATTTAAATACGAAACACTTTAAATTCCTAAGATTTCAAGTCGAAATATATTGCACTTTCAACAAAATAGTTGAATTTTCAACACAAAAAGATGAATAAATACAAATACAAATTTAAAAAAAAAAATTATTTTCAAACAACAGTTGCATTAACAAACAAATAAATCAACTTTACACTCAAAGAGACGAGTTTTGCAAAAAATATTTTCAGATTTAACCAAAAGTAACATTTGCATGCCAAAAGGACGAATTTTTTCGAAGACAGTTGGATTTTTAACACAAAAACGTTACTTTTCAGTTAAAAAATGAATAAATTTTTAACCAAAAAAGATGAACTTTCTACCATAAAAGATTGTGGCCGAATTTTCAAACAAAAAAGATGAAAATTTAATCAAATATTTGAATTTTTAAGGCAAAAAGACAAATTTTTTAGAAGACAGTTAAATTTTCCTCAAAAAAGTTCATTTTTCAACCATGAAAGATGACTTTTACAGCATGAAAGATGAATATTCGGCAAAAGAGTGAAGTTTTTAAGACAAAAGAGTGCAGTTTTTAAGAAAAAAAGTCGAATGTTTTAGAAAACCGTGGAATTTTAAATCGGAAAAGATTAATTTTTAACGAAAAAGATCATTTTTAATCAAGAAAGATGAATTTTTAACAAGAAAATTGAATTCTCAACCACAAAGTTGAACTTTCAACAAACACGAATAACTTTCTACCAAAAAAAAAAGATGGCCTTTTAACAAAATAAATTGATTTTCTACCAAATAGTTGAATTTTTAACCAAAAAGTTGATTTTTCAACAAATAAGATTAATTTTCTACCCAAAAAGACGACTTTTCAGCCAAACTAGAGCCTCATACGCGCGCGCGACCAATTTATTTCCATGTAATAATTTTATTTGGAAATGAAATTCAATAAAATATCATGAAATTAATTTTTACTTCAATAATTTTGAGTTGTACACGGCTTCGCATGGATACCCTCTCACGATGCAGAATAAGTAATTGTGCAACTCTAAACTCGGGCTTTGTTGCTTCTGTGACAAAATTTAGCCTATTCCTTTGAAAATAGCTCAACTCTGAATATGTTTATGACAATTTGTTAAATGATTAATAATTATTATATATTTGCGAAGTATCGTAGTAAATAGTCCTCGAAAAGACATTCTTACTTGCCTCCGTTAACAATTTGAGCCCATTAGTTTAAAAATGGCTAAATTCTCAATTCGCTAATACAAATTGTTTAAATAATAAATAATACTTGGGAATTTACAAAGTATCATAGAAAAAAGTTATCGGAAAGATATTCTTAGTTAATTCTGTAAAAAAATGTAGCCTATTCGTTCATAAAAAATCAAACTCTCATTTTGTTTATGCAAATTGTTTAAATAATTAATAATTCTTGTAAATTGACAAAGCAACATAGAATAGAGTCATCAGAAAGACATTGTTAGTTGACTCCGTAAACAAATTGTGGCTATTCCTTGAAAAATACTCAAACTCTGAATATGTTTATGAAAATTGTTAAAACAATTAATAATTATTGCAAATGTGCAAAGTAATGTAGGAAAGTCTTATTGGAAATACGTACTTTCTGGCTTCAGTAAACAAATTGAGCCTATTAGTTTGAAAACAGCTTAACTCTCAATTTGTTTATAAAAAAAGTTTGAATAATTAATAATACTTGAGAATTTACAAATTACACTTGTTAAAATAATTAATAATTATTGTATATTTTTAAAGCATAGTAAAGAGTCATCGAAATGACAATCTTAGTTGACTCCGTAAACAAAGTGGGTCTATTCCTTGAAAAAAACCCAAACTCTGAATATTTTGATAAAAATTGTTTAAATAATTAATAGTTAATTTAAATTTCCAAATCATTATAGGAAAGAGTTATTTGAAAGACATTCTTTATTGGTTCCGTAAACAAATTGTTCCTATTGGTTGAAAAATAGCCAAACTCTGAATATCTTTATGAAAATTGTTGAAATAATTAATAATTATTCTAAATTTGCTAAGTAACGTAGGAGAGACTTATTATAAATTTTTTTTTTTTTTTGGTTCTGTAAAAAAATTTAGCCAATTTTTTAAGAAATAGAGAAACTCTGAATTTGTTTATAAAACTTGTTTAAAGAATTAATCATTCTTGTAAATGTACATAAGCAACAGATAAGAGTGATGAGAAAGACTTTTCTTAGTCTCATAGAAAAATGTAAACGGAAAAATATTCTTGGTTAATTCTATAAAAAAATTTAGCTTATTCGTTGCAAATAGCCAAAATCTGAATTTGTAAAGCAACATAGAAAAGAGTATTCGGGAAGACATTCTTATTTCAATCCGGAAACAAATTGAGCATATTCCTTAAAAAATAGCCAAGCTCCCAATTTGTTTATGAAAATTGTTCAAATAATTAATAAATCTTGAAAATTAACAGGTGATTACGGAAAAAATCATCGGAAAGATATTCTTACTTAATTTTGTAAAAAATTGAGCCTATTAATTGAAAAATAGCCGAAATCTGAATTTTTTAATCAAAATTGTTCAAATAATTAATAACTCTGGTCAATTTACAGAGCAAAATAGAAAACAGTCATCGGAAAGATATGCTTAGTTGACTCCGTAAACAACTTATGCCTATTCGTTGAAAAACAGCCAAACTCTGAATATGTTTATGTGAATTCTTTAAATAATTAAGAATTATTGTTAATGTGCAAAGTATCGTGGAAAAGAGTTATTGGAAATACATTCTTTATTGATTCCGAAACAAATTGAGCCCATTCTTTGAAAAGTAGCCTACCTCTTAATTTGTGTTTGAAAATTGCTTAAATAATTAAAAAATCTTGGAAATTTGCAGAGAATTATATAAAAATGTCATTGGAAAGATATACTTAGTTAATTTTATAAACAAATGAGCCTATTCATTGGGAAAATCTAAATTCTGAATTTGTTTATGAAAATTGTTTAAATAATGATTAATTCTTATAAACTTACAAAGCAACATAGAGCAGAGCATTATAGGAAAAAGTCATCAGAAAGATATTCTTCGTTAATTTTGTAAAAAATGAAGCCTATTTATTTAAAAATAGCCAAACTCTGAATTTTTTGTTTGGAAATAGTTTAAATAATTATCAATTCTTGTAAATTTACAAAGCAACACAGGAAAGAGTCATCGAAAAGATATTCTTAGTTGACACCCTAAACATATTGTGCCTATTCCTTGAAAAACAGCCAAACTCTAAATATTGTCATAAAAATTGTTTAAATAATTATTAATTATTACAGATTTGCAAAGTCTCGTAGAAAAGATTTATTTGAAATACATTCTTAGTACTTTCGTAAAAAAAATTTAGACCATTCGTTGAACAAATAGCAAAACTCTGAATTTTTTAATCTTAATTGTTTAAATAATTAATAATCCTGGTAAATTTACGAAGAAACATAGAAAAGAGTCATCACTGAATATGTTTATGGAAATTGTTTAAATGATTAATAATTATAGTAAATTTGCAAAGTACTGTAGAAAAGTGTTACAGGAAATATATTCTTTATTGATTCCAGAAACAAATTGAGCCTATCCTTTAAAAAATAGCCAAACTCTTAATTTATTCATGAAAATTGTTTAAATAATTAATAAATCTTGGAAATTCGGAGAGAATTGTAGAAAAAAGTCATCAGAAAAATATTGTTGGTTAATTTTTATAAAAAATTGAGCCTATTCATTAAAAAACAGCCAAAAGCCTATTCGCTGAACAATAGATCATTTCTGTAAAAAAAATTGAGCCTATTTGTTGAAAAATAGCCAAAAGCCTATTCGCCGAACTATAGCCAAAAGTCTATTCGTTGAAAAATGGTCAAACTCTGAATTTGTCTATGAAAATTATTTAAATAATCAATAATTATTCAATTTGCAAAATACCGTTGCAAAGAGTCAACGAAAATTTAAAAATATGTAAAGAGACCATTCGTCCTGTATTTCCCAGGATAGTACCGCATTTGAACAATGTGTCCTGCGAAGATAAATGTCCTGCAAAGCGTGCTGTAAACGACTATTTTTTGCAAAACATTCCGCAAAAGGGTTTTTTTTCTACTTCGATTGTTCTGAGTTTCTCTCTAGGTTCTCGGCCAACTAAATTTGAGATTTCAACATTGCGAGTAATACATATTTGAATAAAATGTGTTTCATGGCTCAAAACTTTCTTGGTGTAAACATATTGTATCTGACCCCCCGTTGACTCCGCCTTCTTTAAAGATTATGAGCCAAGTATTAACACATTTTTCAAATTTTCTAAAGTTTTTTAAATTCCAAAAATAATTTAAAAAATAGCACAGGATAAATTCATATTTTCGAAAAAATGAGCCTATTGGTTGAAAAATAGTTGAAAGCCTATTCGCTGGACAATAGCCAAAAGTCTATACGTTGAAAAATGGCCAAGCTCTGAATTTGTTTATGAAAATTGTTTAAATAATAAATAATTATTAAATTTGCAAAGTATAGCACGAAAGTCATCGAAAAATTAAAAATATGCAAACTCTAAATTTACTTATGAAAATTGTTTGAATAATTAACACTCAATACGTAAACGTCTTTTTGGCACCTTCAATCCGTAACACCTGGGTCGTTCACGTCCAGCGCATTTTTCAATAATTCGCACTGATAGGAAAAATCTGAAAAAATTCAGGGACCATAACTGAAGTGTCTACTTACCAAACATGCAAAATACTTTCAGATAAAAATAAATTATTTAAACAATGTTTGTAAATAAACAAAGTGAAGTCAATGAAATGCTTTGTTTGCTTCAAAAAATCATAACTTTTGACCTAATTAACCTAATTTAAAAATTAAAAAAGAAAATTAAATTTCAAACATGCGCCTTTCAAGAAAAAAATATTAGAATTTCCTATCACAAAAATAAATGCTTAAGTTTTAAAGGTGAATAATGGGATATTTCATGTAAGTAAGAGTTTTCGAAATAATGAAATTTTCTTATATAAAAACGTTTATATTTATTTAAAATAGTTAAAAAAGTAAAAGATACGTAGTATACTAGAAATTCTTATTATTCTAAACAGCGTAAAAAATTTATAATATACAATACTTCCTTATTATTCTAAGCAAGTCGCGCAACAAGCAAGCCTATGCTCCTCGCAAACAGGCAATCAGATTTACGCTGCTCCATTTTGATATCTATGACAAAAATTATTATTTAGTTAGCATTAGTATGTTCAAATGCGTTAAAAAATCGTTATCAAGTCAAAAATAATCAAACACTTACTTACAGAAAAAGCAACCGATTTCGGTAAAGGTGGGTCGTTCGCGTCCTCCTCAGATTTCATTTGGTCACCACAAAGAGTAAACGTAAACTGGAGACCTGCCTTCTGGCCCTTAGGTGCCCCTCCTAAATAACTTTTTTTAGGGTAGGGTAAGGTCCGCCTCCCTCTTGCAGTCAGCGAGTAACTCAGCCACTTAGTTTTCGCTCTGACATAAATGACCCAGGTTTACGCATTAAGTGTTAATAATTCTCGGGAATTCACCAAGCATCATAGAACAATTTCATCGAAAATGAAATTTCAATTGCTTGAAATTTCAAACGTAGTTTAAACTTGAAAGAAATCATATTCGTCGAAAATGTAACTAAAATATTAAAAATATGGAAAATCTGAATTTACTTATGAAAATTGATTAAATAATTAATAATTCTCGGGAATTTAGTAATCGAAAATGACAATTGCTTGAGATTTCAAAAATAGTTTAACTTGGAAGAAGTCATAGTCGTCGATAATGTAACTAAAATATCAGTATAAATATTTTCATCGATAACGTAAACAGATAGATAAGCATCGTGACTCGAGAGCACTCACACTCTCGGATCTACGACACAACCCTGACACTGACACTGACACAACATATGCACAGTAGAACTGGATAGAACTGGAAAAGAAAGTAACGGTGACACGACTCAAAGCTACTTTCAATGATAGGATACATGAATTTTCAACAAAAAATTTTTTAACAATGTGCCAATGCCTTTTCAATAAAAAAAAAGAACTTTTACCCAAAAATATAGGTGGATTTTCTTATTGTGTTTAATTTCTAAATGTTATCTAAGTTTGTATAATTATTTTCACTTATACCCCCCCCCTTCCCTTCTTACCAACCTTATTTTTATCCCCCCCCCACTCAAACTGGTAACGTAGTTTATGGAAAGTAACGCCAGGCCACTTTTTCTTTTAGGACTACACCACTGTATAGTATGCAGATATTGAAATTTCAAATTTATAAGTATCTATAAATTTTTCTATAGAAACATGCCGAAACAGTGGGAAAGCTGACAGAACTTAAAACCAAGGAATATGCGTACAGCAGTGCCTCGTAACTAAATCCGAAGGATAAAGCTGCGGCTGTAGCTAATGAAATCAAAGCAAGGGAATCTCTTTCTAATTTAACATCGATCTTAGCTGTACCAAGCCTCGATGGAAGATCTAAGTCTCAAAAAGGAACTTCCCAGTCTACACCGACTTCAGCAGTACGAAGAGTCAATGAAAAATCTAATTATAAGTTTCAGAATACTTTTCAAAATATTTATATAAAGCTTATTATTTAATACGTTGAAAGGATAGTAGAAGCGAATGCTAACAAAGACTTTTAAACTCTCTGGAAAACTAACGATAATTGTTTTCAAATATTCAAATAATAAAGTTTTATATTCTTAATTGTTTACTTTTTTATTAAATAAACAATATTTTAATAATATTTGTATAAATAAAACTTCTAAGGAGCCTGGTCAGGGCCAGATCGGGCCTTCCTTACGGATACCCCAGTCTGGCCCTGATCGTATTAGGCGTTTCATTTCGAGTCTGGCCCTGACTGGGATCCCCGATCGGGGCCGGATTCTGCCAGATCTGGCCCTGATTAGGGCTACTCCCGAATTTCTGCACGGGAAGCACGCCACCATACCCCACTCTCCCCTAATATGGACGATAATATAATCTTGAAAAGTAGCGAAGGCCTTCTGAGAGAAAAATAGACGAATTTTTCATCAGTGATGAAGCGGAATGCCACTGAGAATTACGAGGCCTATGGGAAACATTCTCAATCTCAGCAGAATCTGAGATTCGACCCTGAAGCCAGACTTCCGTATCGGAATCAATAGGAAGAGTCTAGTGTTCTTCACATTGTCGTGCCCTCACGGGACACTGATAGCAGAAAAAGTTTGCCAGGTTTGCCACGCCCGAGAAGTGCACAAGGCTTAAGGTTGCTATTTATAAAGAGTGAACGAACGTCGAGGCAGCCACCGATGAATTCACCCGGAGGAAAATACGAATCATACACAAAACTCGAATTCTTTCTGAAAAATATTTCGGAAAAAAAAGCAATTAATGGAATCATTTTCCAAACATTGGTATAAAACAATAGAAAATTCAGTTATATTCAATTCTTGCGACCAATCACCTAAATCATTACTTATACATTTTGTTCTAAATACCTGAAGATTCATGCAATTATTCACCATATTTTGTATTGTTTTTCCTGCTGAATAATTTGATGATAATAATTTCACAGAAAAGTAGTTTAAAGTTAAGGATAATTATATAAAATTGAATGTTACAACCAAAGTTTAATTTTTATTATGGAAGGTATACGAGTGAACAAAATAACTTGAATCACAGCAGAAGCATTATCACAAATTATGATTCTCAGCAGTAAATAAGAAAATCGTTGAACCTTTCCACAGAAATGATTAAATCTATGGTTGAGTAAAAATAGCGAGAAAACAAGAACATGGTTGAATGAAAAGAATGATCTCCAGATTCATTCTGTAGGTAATTATTGAATAACAACATTTTGAAGGTGTCAATTCATGGTCTTTCCCAGGTTTTCCAAATCAATAAATCAAGTCTTTCTAGGATTTCTTTTTTGTAAATCAAATAGCAGAATAATCGTTTGCTATACACGCAAAAAATTAGCATTTGCAGTTTTTGTAGGCCAAAAATGTGAGTACTGTTGCATTTTATTAAATAGGTACTGACTAGTATTACGGAATTTGTCGTAAAACAAACCGGTGAAGTATAGCGCTACTGCCAGTGTTACGGAATTTTCCGTAACGTTAGCCCTAAACGAGCTGCAAAATGGGTTGGGCTTAATACAAAATTCCGCAGCGGTAGACAGTTCGTATTACATACTTTAGTAATCGAAATCATTGAGAAATTGACTTGTTACAAAATTAAAAATACTACTTTAAAGGTTATTTTAGAATTTGATAATATTTTTGCTATTGTGACTGAAACTCAACTGATGATGTCGAACTTCAAAATGGCAACTCACTCAAAAATTTTAAGTAATTAATTTTAAAATCTTTGTAGAATCACTGTGAAATCTTCGAAATCCAAGTCGAAATAATTGTGAAATTTTAAAAATCCTTGAAATATTTTGAAACCTTATGAAATCTTTCTGACATCTTCATGAAATCTTTTGAAATACTTTGAAATCTTCAAAAATCTATCGAAACCTTTTGAATTCGTTTGAAATCTTATGTACAACGCCTTCGTGAAAACTTTTGAATCTTTGTGAAATCTTTGGAGTTCTTGAAATATTACTGAGATCTTTAAAATATTTCTGAAATGTTTTGCAAACTTTCAAATTTTTGCGAAATCTTTGAAATCCTTGAAATCTTTAAAAATCTTTGAAATCTTTCTGAAAACTTTCTGATGTATTTAAAATCTTTTGATATCTTTTAAAATATTTTGAAATCTCTGTGAAATGTTTTAAATCTTTCGAAATATTTGACATTTTTCTGAAATCTTTATGAAGTTCCTTGAAACTGTTTAAAATCTTTGTGAAATCCTTTGAAATCGTTTTAAATCCTAAAACTAAATCAGCATCGTCATTTTCAAATAATAATTTTTATAATTTGTAAGTTGAATATCATAAAAATGCACACTTTAAAATTATTTACCGCAGTTTAAATTTTAAATTATTCTTCCGATTTTAATAAAATAAATGTTTTACAAGCACAGAGTAAAAAATCAAATTCAAGGTTCTCATGGAAAATTCAAGAAGAATTCCAGGTTTCTCACAATATATAGATGGGTTATTCAAAAAATGAACAGCTTGCTCAACACGTGAAAATGCTTCAAGACTTGTTCCGCGCACCAGAACTGGAGAAAGTGCACCTATTCACAAAAAAATTCGAACGATGCGGGGTTTTGAAATCCAAACCTGATGTAAAATTACTCGTCTTGTGAAGCGCAGAAGTTAAAAACAAAAGGATTTTAAAACAATGACGCTCACATAGAAACTCGGTTAGGTGAGCCTAGTGCTCGCCTAGAATTTTCATTTGCCAGCATTTTTGTAAAAAAAACGAGCAAAAAAAAGTTGCTCGTAAAAAAGGAGTCGCGATATTGCTTCATTACTTCTCCAACGAGAAAAGCCAGAAACGTGCGAAATCTTTTACCGTTCAAAAATCCACTTTCCTCGCTTAAATCGAGCACAAGGCTCTTCCACGTATTCACACTAGATTATGCGCTCTGAAAATTTTTCTAAGTAAGTACTTGCTACAGACGCAAAAAAAAATTTAATTAAAAAATATTGTCACAAATACAGACGATACAATATTTTCATGACCTAAGTCCATTTTTGTTGGGTCAAGAAAATATTGTACTGTCTGTATTCGAGACAATATTTTTTTTAATTCAACCTGATTGATTAAGAAGTTTCTGACTCATAATAAAATTGTTACTAATTCCGGGTGGCCGCTTTAATCGAGAAAAAATAAAGTAACCAAAACTGAACTGAAAAACAAAGCATTCAAAGTGGAACTCTTTTGAATTTGAAACTGTCACATTTACAATGTGAGACTCTCCACGTGGGGTGATCGCTAGAGAGATTGATCAGCAGCCTGGGTCGGAGCAGTGTTGCGGAATGAACATGTTCATAACAAAAGTTCATAAACTATTTGAAGATATTTCTTGGATCAAAACTTTTATCGCTTAATTTTTCTTTTTTTACCTTGTGTCGCTTTTCAACAAAATTTAATTTTTTTGCATTGCATGTAATCTTTTACGATTAAAACAAAACTACGCGCCATATCAAGAAATTATTGATGACAAATTTGGATTTTTCGATTTTTCAAGAAAATTCAAAAGGTTGTTTCAACAGTCTTAAAAAATTATCACGTGTACAGACGACGACGACAACGACGACAATTTTATAAATTGCAACAATTCTGAGAGAGTACTATACATCATTTTAAAAGATTTGTATAATTTTCAAAAAAAAAAAAATGAAATGAAATATTTTACGGTAATTTTCATATTTTACAGAATTTTCAAAAATTTCAGAGAAAAACCCGAAGAATTTTGACAAACATTTAGGGACAACAATTATAAATTTTTTACAGATTATAATGCTGTCGAATTTTAAAATTCTCAGTAATACTCCTTGAAATACAATTGAACAAATTACTATTTAATTAAACAAATTCTATTAAATGCAATCAAATTGTTTTAACATTAAATAAATAATAAAATGAAAAATGTGTTCATTATATAAAAATTAAATATCTTTCTGCATCCGAAATTTTAGTTTTAGACATTTTATACTTTCGGCAATTTTATTTCGGGAATTATCGTTTATCAGAAATTTTGAGATTCGATGATATTATAAATTTGGGGGAATTTTTGAATCTGAGCAATTTTATAATTTCCGAAAATTTCTATTTCAAATATTTTGTTGTTCAGGTGTTTGACAGAGTCAGGAATTTTATTTTATTGCGATTTTTCAATTGTCCTAGAAATAAAGATTTCTGAAGATTTCGAACAAAGTATCTAGAAGCATAATAATCAACGGAAATAAACCAAAATTTAATAAAAATAAATAAAGAAAATAAACAAAATTTAATTTTTAAAGAAAATTCAAAATAGTTACGAAATATTTCCGAAACTGTCAAAAATATTTCTAAAAGAAGCAATTTTTTAATGCTGAAAGAATTTGAACAAATTTTGAAATCATTCAATCAATTTTAAAAGATCTTCAGGAATTTTGCAAACATTTTTAAAATAATTCAAAATTTAAAAAGGAAAAAATAAAAGCTTTTTAAGAATCTTAAAATGTTTCCGTATATGTAATAAAAAAATTCAGAACATTTCAAAAGATTTCTAAATTTTTTTTATAAATTCACGGAAATATGTTTATTCTCTTCAAAACATCGAACATTCCAAAATATCTCTCAAACTAGTATGAATTCATCCGAAAATTTATAAAAATTCCGTCAAATAAAAAAAATTTAATTGTCTAGGTATTTATTTGAATTATTCGAAATCTTCAACAATCTTTTTAGATTTTTTGAAGGAACTCCAAGAAAATTATGTACAACCATAAATAAGAAGAAATACACGCGTTTTCAGTCCGCAATTTGTGATGCTAGTCGAACAAAATAGGAAAAATAAAAAACTACTACACTTTTTATTTCAAAAGAAATTAAGTTTAATCAATAGGAATTTCCATAATAAATTCCTAGCCGATTTTTACTGCATCAAAATCAAATCTACTATTTTTCAAACTAAAACAATAGCTTCAATGAATATTTATTAATTACTTGATTTCTTTTTTGTTGCAGGTAAGTTCCGGCTATCATTGCGTACTTCAAGCAAGATAAAGGGAAATAATTTTAATGCACTCGATAAAGTTATTTTAGTCTCACAAAACGAATTCATGACGACTTGAATTTAAGATTTTGACATCTCATGGACTTAAGTGTTCAAATATTATAAAGTATTCAAAATACAGAAGATAGTTCAAGGAGGAAACTTTGCATATTTAACAAACCATTAGTGAGTGTAGGGAAAAGTGGGGTATGGTGTCTCACTTTGACTTAAATGGCCTATAAATTATGATTGAAATATGATTTTTATGTTTGTATTTTTTATGGTGAAGCTTATATTATAAGGGAACATATGTTATTACTTAAGACCGCTTTTGAATTTCTTCATTATTTGATATTTAATTAATTGTTGGATGTTGCATTTTAGTCAGTGAACCCCATTCATTGAGGTACGGAGACCCTCATATCACAGCCGTTCATTTAAACAATATGAACATTGTAAACTAAAAATCATATAATATAATAATTCTGGAAAGTGTAGTGTCACAAAAAAAAATATTCCAGGCATACATTTAAAACTTTTATAGGAACAAATCATGATACCAGAAGTTTAATAAAATACTTCACCTATTAGAATTCAAATTTTTCATGCTTTAAGTATTTCAAAATATGCGGCCTTAATTTCAGAGAAAGACTTTTTTATTGATATCCGCCAAAACTGTTGTTTCATAATTACTCTTCTGACGCAAATTTTGAAAGAGAAATTGCATCAAATCACTATTTTTCTAAGCAGATTAAACTATTTTATGTGAAAAACTAATATTATTATCAAAAAGTACGGGCGTTATTTGTCATAGTCACCGTGTCCGGCACCGACACCAGACCCCACTCTCCCCTACACGCTCTAAAAAGAATGTTTTCATCGTGAGTGAAGTAAGGTGAGAGGGATTATATGTAAGTATGTGAATGATTCTTATTTTTCAGTTTTGAGCAATAATATGTTTCTTTCACAACATTTCCTTTTTATGATTACGAAGAAATTGAAATTTTTAAATCTATTGAAACAATGAGAAGGCCCTATTGAGAAATTGTTAAAGCCACCTATTCTCCTTCCATTTCCAAAATATTGCCTTCCGATTATTCAAACAAAGATAAAAAAAATAATAATTTCTTACAATCTTACAATTACAATAGATCAATAGAGAGGCTCCTAATTATCTAGAATACTTCCTAACCAAATCAAGGGTATCACTGTTGTTGAATTCGGGTATTGAACCTTATGTAAGCTTTCTTCCAGGTTGTCAAGCACATCTGCGGGATTTTTGCCAAATGTGATGTGAAATTTTTAGGATGCGTCAATAATATATGATTTTGCGTCAAAACAAACCCTGATGAAAATCTGTACGGCTGATAATTTCGGCTCCGTGCAGGTACTTGCGAAATTTCTGTAGTGACCATACAATCGCAAGTAACTCATTCTCGGTCGTAAAATACGTCAGCTCCGGTCCTTTTAATGTCCAGCTCGCAAGACTGATTATCTCCTTTTCATCCTTATCATTCAACTGATGAGGAACAGCGCCGAGAGCATAATTTGTTGCGTTCGTTTCTGCATAACATGCTTTGTTTGGATCCAGAAAATAAATCATGATTGAGTTTCCAAAAAGTTTCTTCATTCTGTCAAAAATTACGTGTGCGTCATTGTCCCATTTTCATGCCGCTCCTTTTTTTATTAAATTTAGGAGTGGTACCGTTTTCCAGCGTGTTCCTTGCTAAACTTTAAGTGAAAGTTGATCAATTCAAGAAATCCTCTGGGCTGCTTGAGTTTTAGTGGCGCTGGAAATTCTTGAATGTTATTTATCTTGTCAGGGTCCGGCTTGACACCCTCCGTTGTTAGAATGAAGCCTAGAATTATCGTTTCTTTTGTGAAAAAGTGTTACTTGACTAGATTTAACTTGAGGTTCTTTCTCTCGAGTCTTTTCAAAATTTCATCGAATAGTTCTAAATGCATTTTATTTGTTTCCGACGTTATTAAAGCGTCACCAACAAAAGAAGTGATATGGTCGCCAAGTCCTTGATGTGCGCGGTCGAGACCTCGAACAAGTGCCGCTGTGCTTGTTTCAGGATCGTACGGCACTACTCGAAATTCATAGCTGCGACCACGGTACTGAAACGTTGTTTACTTTCTAGAGTCAGGGTGTAATGGGACTTGCCAGAAGCTGCTAGTCATGTCTAAATTTGACAAAACGTTCATTTTTTGCACTGTCATATAGTTCCGTCCTTTATTATTACAGGCGCTACGGGATAGATACATGGACTGTTCTAGCCCAGTATAATGCCAAATTTCAACATCCTCTGAACCTCCTTGTCCATCTCTTCGCGATGTGCCATCGGGATCAGACAGCTGCGTCCAACAAAAGATTTCTCTTCCTTTATTTGCAGCAACTGTTGATAATTTTGTAAGAGGCCAGGTTCACGACGAAATACATGTTCGTGTGATCATAAAATCTCGCCAAGGCTCTCTCTCCTTCATTCAATCCTCGGGTCTCCTCTATTTTGTTTTTAATCACTTCTCGAGGGATTTCTAGCGGTAGTTTGTTTTCTACACACTTCTCCTTTCCCCTCTCACTGTGTTTCCCCTTTTCGAAAATCGAAGATTTAAGCGTGCATAGGTCATAGCTTTCATCTTGTGTGATTTTACCTTTATCTTGTAAAATACCCATTGCTGGTTGTCCTTGCAGGTGGGGGAAGGTAAGTGTCTTGGTATCTCGGTTGATATTCCTTCGGTGTCCGTCCAATACGTCGATACCAATTATGCACATTCTTGAGAGGCGTGGTACGATCAAAAATGCCAATTGGACCACAGCATCAGGTAACTGTACGTCAGCGTAGACTTGACGTGTGAGTCTGAAAACCCTGCCCCAAGGCGTCCAGCTACGGTTACGGCCGCTAATGGCAAACATGGGTATCGGTTGATTCTTTCCTTGGTTCAACTGAAGAAGTCTTCCAAAATACGAGTTATTTCAGCAACTGTGTCAATAAGTGCTTGAGTTATTATACCTGCAATCTGTACATTCGTGGTATAACATTTGAATTTCTGCGTTCTGCCATTCCATCCTTTTTTCGGTTAAATCCTCATGCGTATTTGTGAGCATATGTGTAAAGTATGTAACTTCTCTCGCCACGTCAATTTCTTCATTTTATTGATTATTTTTTGATGATGTGGCTTCAGTTCGTTTTCCGATTTCGTTATTTCTTCTTCGTCCAGGTAATATTCATTTTCAGAAGCGTGTAAGGCATCTACCTCCACGTTTTGTACTCGACAGGGTGGTTGATTACGCTGCTGCCTCTAAGAATTATTTTTGTATGGGGCTCGTTGCCCCCCAGAATTCGCGAGAAGTTTTGCGTTTGTGTCGTTATTTTTGTTTCCAGCACCGATTGTAGGTGAAGAAAACCAGTTGTTTTCGCTATTATTATTTTCATTTTAATTGTAGCTGCGATTCTGCGATTTTCAAGCAGCTGCGTTGAACACGTTGTTTATACGCGAAACGTTGATCTTGTTCCGCCATTCTCTATCTTCACTGTAGCCAGTGTTGGTATTTTCGATTTTATCGGACTCCTCTAAGAACTCGATAAGTCGTTCACATTTTTTAATTTCTCTTCCGATGATGGCATAATTAATTTCATCGTTGTATTGGGGCGTGAGCTCGCTCACATTCGTAAACATGCGTGTCGCATATTATGCGCGTGACTTACCTCTTGTTACCTGGAAAACACCGAATTCCAACTTTTTTCTGATTTCACGTTGTGTGTGCTTGCTCCAGTAACGCTGCTGAAATTTGACTGCAAAACTATCGAGATCCGTGTCGTCATTTTTTATGTTGAGCCACTAGCCACTGGGAGGTCCCGATAAGGATTTTTTTATAAGGAATACAGAATACATGCCGTATGGCAAATTCAGGGGACTTGCTTGTTTCGCTGCGCAAGATAGAATGCGCGACGCCTTTTTCTCTATTCTCTGGGGTAGTAATATCCAGATCACTCTTTGTCATGGTAGAATTGAGAAGCCCCCGGACGACTTAAGAAAAGAAATAATAATGTATTATCGCGCAAGTCTGGTGGGTCAATTCAAGGGCATAAAAAAAACGTATAGGCACGTCCGTGAACGATTCACATGGCCCGACCTGCGTGACCATCTAAACAACTACATACGAAATTTTCGTAGTTGTCTGAAGAATAAACTCATGAGAGCCCGTACGTACGATCCAATGGTGATTACCGATAAACCATTTGGCGTATTTGACAAAGTGTCGCTTGACACTGTAGGAAAACTCCCTACAGCTCTGAACCGGAACCGGCATATACTAACTGTGCAGGACAACTTCAGCAAGTATTGCGTGGCTGTACGCATTCCGTTGCTACTCACCTCTTCTCTCACAACGGTGCCCCGAAGTGCATCCTGAGTGATCGAGGAGAAGCCTTTGTGAGTGAAATGATCAGGAAAATGAAAAAACTTTACTTTTCAAAACATTACGCAACCAATTATGACGACCGGGACAGATTGCTCTCATTCGCCATGTTCGCATGCAACATGCCGGTTCATGACGCGACGGAGTTTACTCCCTTCGAATTAGTTTTCGGAAGAACTGGACGGGTACCCACTTCGCTTCCATCTGAAGACCATCTGAAAACCTATTGCACCTATTCGCATGACCTAATCGTCCGATTGAACGAGATTCAAAAAATCGCCGCAAAGAATCTAATTTATGCAAAGGAAAGGTCAAAGAAATACTATGATTAAAAGGCTAGTCCGCTGTAAGCGAAAGTGAATGATCTAGTAATCGTGGTGAAGGATGTACGCGATAAAATTCGATTCACGAATTCAAGTTCCATATAAGGTCGCAGAAATAAGCGATAAACATAATGTAATTGTAGAAAGTGAAGGTGGCTCGCGATTTATGAAAAATGCCGACAAGCGTGAGTACTTATGATTTGAGATTTAAATGTAGGATTTCAGCCGGTTAAAAGAATGAAAACAATGTATTATTCGTCTTCATCTACATAAAGAAAATGTATAATTATGATCAGGAACGTACAAAGAATAAGCCAACCATAGAGTATTTTGTGAAACAAGGTGGTTACGGGAATTAAAACTAAATCTAGAAAAGAAGCGAAAAAGCGGAAATATAGTCAATTCGAATGAATTTAATAAAGTCCATGATTACCCAAGGATTAACTTGTTCCAAAATAATGTCAGGGTGGTGCACTAATCAAATGTTTCTTTTTCTCTTCACAATTTTTCTTTTTTCATTCAGGAAGTAATAAAATTCAATATACAAAATAACTTAGATAGTTAT